>JASDQU010374166.1:124371-144589 GCA_032191745.1 Picea mariana | reverse complement strand
TGTCTTTTGATCTAGCCGAGTGTTGTTATTTTATTCAGTCGCAGTTGCTTATTTGTATTCCATCTAAGATCCTTTGTCCGTTGATCTAGTCGAGTATTGTCAGTTTATTCAGCCGCATTCGGCCATTTTGTAATCCACAGAGATATCATAATACAAACTTTGCAGTCCTTTGTCGCGTTTATTATTTGTATGATCATTTATATGATGTAAACCTTTGATCCTACACACACATTAGTAGTGTTTCCTAGACTAGCCAAGTTAGGAACATTACAAGATATCAATCACTTTGCCACTATCAGTAATGTAGATTGTCTACAAAATAGTATCATGGTATTGGTAAGAAATGTCCTTTGTTAATAAACTCCAATGTGAACTCATGATTCTTCAATTAATGATATTAAGTCCCATGGGATAGCACAGCTGGTGAGACGTGCATATACTCTCTCATTTTGGGGATAGGTCACGGGTTCGAGCCTTGTGTCCCTGGGTTGCGGTTTAGTACCTCATATCATCCATGAAGTGGGGAAGTATCAGGTGAGTTTCCCGTGACACCTACGCTGAGATTTTCCTGATTCATTATTTTATTTATTTGTTTTCATATTGTTAGCGAAAAGATATGGATTGATTTATATATCCTATGAACCATTCAATGTTTATTTAATGAAACAAGAAATTTTATAAATGTGTGAGTAAAGTTTCTAAAACAAGATTTTTACATGTGGTAACAATTAATTGTATAAGGGGCAACAAGTGTGAAGGGAGTCTTCACAATCTAGAGGAAACAAGGTTTTTCATTACACGTGGGGGCTTGGAAATTTTTTGAATAATTTAGTGAAGGCTTACTCATTATTTTGTGGTATTTTCATTGCGAAGGATGAAGGATTTAGATCTTTATTAGTCTTTGGGGACTCCATGTTGATTATTAAAGCAATGCTCATCTTTTCCAGTCTATGGAGGGAAAAAGTTAAAATCCATTGTCTCTCGAATCAATCACGTTTTATCTCAAGTCAACAAGATATGCTTCTATCACATCAAGAGGTACTTGAATGAGGAGGTTGATCATTGGGCCAAGATTGTGTCTTCCTTAAGAGGCCCCTGGACTGCTAGAAAAAATGGGGATCTAAGCCATTGCTTAATCGCCTAGATTTATTTGTTGGTAAGTATTAATTGGTGCTACAACCAAGATGAAAACAAATATGATCAACATTTGGATGAGCCTCAGGAAGGACAGCACAAGGTAGCCCGTTTCACATCTCCTTATGGCTTGGCAGGCTTCATTCATGGTAATTCAATGTGCAATGATGAGCTCTTTTATGAAATATGGGAAAATCCAGGTTTTTTGTTCCTTGTTGGGGTGAAATTTTGGCATTTGGGTTTGGTATTTGTTATATTTAGTCCCTAGTGATGGTTTCAACACTCGCTCTATGAAAATCTTTATTTTCTGGTGTGGATGTGGTGAGTTGTTCTTCCTTTTTTTCGACATGTAGTGTTCAAGATAGGGTTTCTCTCTTGGATATGAGGTTCTAGGTTTAACTTTGCTTCCAATATTGGTATTTTCCTCATGTCATAGTGCTCTAGCCAAGCAAGTCCTTGTTCCTTAGATTTTCTCTCTAGGTTTTATTGTTTGTGGTGATTTTGTTCTTATTTTCTGGAGTTGTAAGAATGGGATAAAATTGGAGGTTTTATTCCTTTTAAGACTTGTGAAATGGTACTAATTGTTTGGATCATGAATTCTTGGTCTATATATAAGGCCAATTGCCTTATTCTATTCTCCTTTCAATTTGTTGGTTGATTCTTTGGATTTTTCCTCTGTTGAAGGTGTGGGCAGGTTTGACATGGATAACAAAGATATCAAGGAGGTTCAATGAGTTCTTCATAGGCATGAGGACAATATCCAAGCCAACAACATTGCATTAATGGTAATATCCTCTAAAATCACTAAACTTTAGCAGGTCAACACCACCCATAACACTAATATTGTGAACCTAATTTTTCTTTAAAAATAGAAAATTGATTTACTGGAGACATGGTGTAATAGAATTCATGGCCTAGTTCTTCTTGGCATTTGGAACCCCTCTCCTTCACCTCCAACAATCAAGGTTCTGAGAATTCACCTCAAGCAAGGCTAAAGGAAGATGAAACTATCCAGTTGCAAGATCCTATGGAGATTGAAGGTCCAAGCTCCCCTCTTCTGACGGGGGGCATGAAGCAGAAGGAATTTTTCATCTTTGCCATTAGTTTGAATTTGTTTTCAAGTTATATGTATTTTGTCTCAATATGTTAGAAAATATTCTTGCAGAAACACTTGGAATTGTTGTTTTGAGGAGTCCTTTATTTCTTTAGATGTCAATCTAGAAATAAGTCCAATTTTTTGGAAGCTTCATGAACTTTGTTGAATGAAATTGATGTTATCCTTGGCGCAGATTTTTTCGAATGAATATTAAATTTATGTTTCGATTAAAAAAAAACGATTATTGTATAACCTTTTTATACAACTTTTTCGCAAGATGTGTAACTTTGGGTATTATTTTAAGAATAGATAGAACACCCATGTACACATTTTTATTTCATTATACAATTAGAAGTATTGTTTGATATGAGAATTTAATGCTAAGCAAGGGTGTTACTTTTACAGTTAAAAGAGAAATTTAAATATGGGTGTATGCCTTATAAGACAATCTTAGATCAATAAAATAAATTGAATATATTATATGTATTTTTGCATGGTTTCAAGGTAAGTTAATATGTGACGAAGATAGTTTACTTTACTTTACTTTAAAAGAAAAACTTATTCTACAGAATACGAATGATATTAAAAATATTGTACAAGCTAAATTTAAGGAGAATCTATGGTGTGATAAATAATTAGAGGATAAAAGAAAATTAAGATATTCTAAGGAGGTGGTTAACCTAACCTTGAAGATCAAAAGTATCTCTCTGTTTTGACTAGTGTAAAGAAGAGAATCGATATTGCTAAAATAAGAACTAGTTCTCATGAGTTGCATAATGAAATTGGGTGTTGGGAAATCCCCAAAACACCATGGCAAGAAAGAATTTGTCACATTTGTGACACCAAGAGGGTTGAATATGAAAATCACTTTCTCCTAGAATTCCCTGCGTATACCCAAACTAGATCCCAATTTCAAAATATTTGTCACAATACCGACCTTCCTAATCTTCTAAGTCATCAAAACTTTAGTAATCTTGGAATGCTTCTCTTAATGATTTTCAAGCATCGAAATAACATTTTAAATAAATCCAAGTAATCTCTTACTTTTCTTAAGGTCAGATAGACCAATTTTGGTCTCAATGGACGTTAACCATCATCGTCATCGCAACATGCTAAATTTGGCTCAAGTTATATAGATCTATTAGTATTGAGACTACTATTTATGTATATTGGTTTATGGTAAAAATATTAACACCTAGAGGAGTGTTACACCAACCATGTTATGTGATATTATGTCATAGATTTTTGAAACTTTTTCAAAAATGAATCAATGGAAACACAAGCTCAAATTTGAAAGGTTTGATAAAGTCCAAGAAGTTAAAAGAAGTTATTTCATTATTGGGTTCTATAAAATCGACAAAAGATACAAGATTTTTGAAACTTTTTTAAAAATGAATCATTGGAAACACAAGCTCAAATTTTGAAAGGTTTTATAAATTCCAAGAAGTTAAAATATTTTTTTTCATTATTGGGTTCTAAAAAGTCGACAAAAGATACAAAGGTGAAGTAGAATGTTTATGAAAACTTAGTTGATGCAAAAAAAAAATGGCAGATCACAATCAAAGGATATTTGTACTACACATAGAGAAATACAAACAACTTTTTTTTCATCCACTACTACGAAAAAAAGTTTAATGACACAAATGGAAAAAGTATTGGGAACCACATCGAAACATTATACAAGCATACAAATTCCAAATGCAATTAGATGCAAATGATGAACGAACTTGTTCGGTGATTATTTGTAGGTAACCCTACAAAAATAGAATTATAGTAGGTGTTATAGCTATGGTAAATTAATGTTGGGTGGAAAATTATCATGTTTCACTAAATGCAATGGATGTGATGTGACAATAAAAATCATTAGGTCAATATGAAACCCATGCAAAACATATATTAGAGATAAATCAAATAGAACTATTCAATAAAATAAAAAAGGAACACGATAATATTCATATCTCAATCAACACATTCGTGAAACATAAACCATGGTATAGTAGGCCTATAATTGTCCAGGACATGTGTTGTTGTCATTACCATGTGGAATTTCAATTATATTATCACACTTTCCTTGATTTTGGTAAAAAAATTGGCCAAATTCACCTCATCCTTCTACAATTCGTGATTCCATATCTCAAATTCTATGTTAAAGAGAAGGTGATGAATTACTTTACCATAAAAAATGTCTTGGTGGAAAGAAATGTGATCATAGTGGAAATTTGGCTTTATTTCATTCCAAGTACCTTATTGATATGAATGGTCCATCATTGTCAAATATAACAGTCAATTGGAAGAGATGCAAATATGTCCCCTTCAATGTTGCTTCTTTGAATTTTCTTTATAAAAAGATTGATTTGTAGGAGGATAATATCCATGTGACAAATTTCTTGAAAAAGTTTGAAAATGATGTTTTTCAATACATTAAGCATTGACATAGAGGTGGGTGACATGACCTACAGTTCAAACAATATCATGAAGTTTTTCCACTAGGGACAATTTTGTCAATGGTTGATTTTGAAGAGAATTACACATTTGTTGCACAAAAAGAGATACAGAGTGAATATTATCATTCCGACCAAGTCTCTATACTTGTCCATGTTATGTTCAATGAAATGTTGATGTTATAGAAAGCACCAATAATAATCGCCATGTGATCAAATAATACCCTTTTTATATTAGTGATGATCTTACACATGATACACATTGTCTTCTATATTATTTTGATATCATTTATAATTCATTGAAACAACATGGGGTTGAAATTCAATGAACATTGGATATGGTCATATTGATGTGCAAGTTAATTTAAATATTCATTGTCATTATTTTGGTTGTGTCAACTTCAAAAGAAATCAAACATTAAACATATTTGGAATTTCTTTGAGATTGGACTAGCATGATGGTGCAAGGGCCAGTGTGTAAAATGATCACTTCAAAGGTGGAATATGAACCATTATGTCAATCAATTTGCATCAATTGATCGATTTGTTCAATGGTGTATATTAAATTTAAGCCATGAAAATAATCAATGATTAAGCAATGTACGCGAGTGTGCATATATTTTGTTTGCAAATTTTATTTTAACTAAACTGAAAGTTTACTTTATTATTTTTAGGGATGACTGGAATGTCAACCTGTATTAAAAGATATTGACCCTTCAAACCTACATATTTTTTTGGTATATTGGAATTGAAGATGTAGACAAGTAAATTCCATATGATGCTAGCACCATATGTAAAACCAAAAAGTTACACTCAATTAGAACAAAGGCCTTCCAAAATGTGTTTTCATTTGATAGAAGGAAGCAATCATGCTTTTGTCCAATTTGCATAGAGGAAATTGAATCCATGGAGGCTTGTGAAAACATAACTGGAAAATATCATGCTAAACCTTGGAAACATACAAAGATTATTCAAAAGGGGAAAATGTCATTTGCAACCTTGGAGGAGTTGGAATCGAAGGACACTATGGTATCCATTGATGTTGATAGAATTTTTTATCTTGTTAAAGAAGGTAATATTTCACATGTGGAATATTTATTTATTTATTATGTACATTATTTTAAACATTGTGTGTGTGTGTGTGTGTGTGTGTCGAAAATGATCTCATTACTAATAAGGATAAATTTGGCACATGGTTGTGTATGTAGGTGATGTCTTCGTTGTGGTTTCACCACTAGACAATAAAGAGAAAGTAAAATATCATTTGATGTGATGCACATAGAGAAAGAACAAATTAATGAAGGACTATGATGATAGAAGTTTTATATATGAAAGTGGATCTATCATATTAAAAGGTTAATTTTTCAAAGAAACCCATGAAACTAAGAGCCATGTTCACTTTCAAGACTTTCAATTGGATGTTATAAGTTGTCAATATAGTCATCTAATATGCACTACTCTCACAAAGTTAATAGAAGTTAAAAGAAAAAGAAAAATGGAAAATGACCAAAGTAGATCATAAACGAATAATTGAAGATGGCCTTCCATTATGATGTTTTTTCCTAAACAACATTGCTTTATGATATATTGGAATTAGATTCATGTATTATCTGGACTTGATTGCTTATATGAAAGTTTCATCAATAGCTAAAATCCATTATTTTTTATTATTAAACTTGTGATGCTTTCTAAAAATGTATGACATAAACTTTGGTTGTGTAAAAATTCATGTTATTTATGTTAAGAGTTCAAGAAATTGTTCAAAATGATTAAAATTGCATTGTTCTACTTGTGTTTCTTTCTAATAATTCCATCACATCATTCCACATGACATGACACATTATTTGTTCATGAACTCATAAGTTTTGATCATAAACTTAGAAGTTCAAAAAGTTGTAAAAAGGGCCCAAATAGCCCAAATAGACTCTCATGTCTCTTGCCTTCTCCCACCGTGTCACTTTTGCTTTATCAAACATTTAATTTGATGTACTTCTTTTAAACCAATTCTAACTATATGATGTTTAATTAAATAATCTATAAAATATTAGAATGTGTATTCATTAGAATGCATTTAATGATGTCATCACACCATTCCACATGAGATGTCATATTATTTGTTCATGAACTTAGAAGTTCAAAAGGTTGTCAATAAGAGCCTAATTAAATTCTCATGCCTCTTTCTTTCTCCCATTGTATCACCTTTGCCACTTTTGTTTTATCGAGTATTTTATTTGCTACTTGTTTTAAAGCAATGGTCATTGTATGATGTTTAATTAAATGATCTATTTTATAACAGTGTTGTAAATGCATTCAGTAGAATGAATTGAATGTAATTGTGTTACCTTTTTTTTTAACATTTTATTTGATAATTTTTAAGATCAATTCTCATTATATGAAGTTTAATTATTTATTCATGAACTTAGAAGTTCTAAAAGTTGTCGGTAAGGGCTCAGAGATGTCCTCAGAAGTCTCTTTCTCTTTCCTCATCTTTGCTTTATCAAACATTTCTTTATCAAACATTTCAAAAACTTGTCAATAAGGGCGTAGATAGGCTATTGTGCCTCTTTCATTCTCACCTTTGCTTTATCAAACATTGTATATGCTATTTTTTAAAACCAATACTTTGTGTGATGTTTAATTAAATTATCTATTTTATTAGAATGTTCAAACAATGTATATGCCAATTGTTTTAAACCAATGCTTTGTGTGATATTTAATTAAATTATCTATTTTATTAGAATGTTCAAATATTGTGTATGCTACTTGTTTTAAACCAATATCAATGCTTTGTGTGATGTTTAATTAAATTATCTATTTTATTATAATGTTGTATATGTATTCATTAAATTGAATGAGTTTATTTGGGACTTTATTCACAACTCTATGAACTTTTATTTGATATCTTATTTACAATTTTATGAACTTCTAAGCTCATGAATAAATAATTAAAATTAAACATTATATAATGAGAATAATTTCTAAATCAATAAATTAAACATCATACAATGAGAATAATTTCTAAACCAATTTTCATTATATGATGTTTAATTATTTATTCATGAACTTAGAAGTTCATAAAGTTGTCAATAAGAACCAAAATAGACTCTCACATGTTTCTTTCCTTCTCCCTTCTTCCATTATGTCACCTTTGCTTTATTAAACATTTTACTTTCAACTTGTTTTAAACCATTGCTCATTGTAAGATGTTTAATGATCTATTTTATTAGAATGTTAATGTATTTGTTATAATGTTGTCTGCAATTGTGTTGCCTTTTGAATATTTTATTTGCTAAGTTTTGAATCAATTCTCAATATCATTAATTAAAAATGTAAGTACCCTATACTTAGTATATAACACCATTTTTTAAAAATGCAAGTAATCTACACTTGAGGATATAACAATATTCTTTAAAAATGCAAGTAACCTAGATATCAGAGTTTAAAATAGGTCATTAATTAAAAATGCACTTCGAACATACAACACTATTTATTGAAAATGCAAATAACTTATACTTGATGTCATTAATTAAAAATCCAAGTAACCTGGATATATTAATAGGTCATTATTAAAAATACAAGTAACCCACACTTCAATATACAACACCATTCTTTAAAAATGTTAACCTAGATACTTGAGCTTACAACCAGTCATTAATTAAAAATGCAAGTAAATTATACTTCAGCATACAACATCATTCTTTAAAAGTGCAAATAACCTAGATACTTGAGCTTACAACATGTCATTAATTAAAAATGCAAATAACTTATATGTGAACTTATAATAGGTCATGAAATTAAAAATACAAGTAACATATACTTCAACATACAAGAGTGTTCTTTGAAATGAAAGTAACCTAGATACTTAAGCTTACAACGAGTCATTAATTAAAAATCCAAGTAATTTATACTTCAGCATACAACATCATTCTTTAAAAATACAAATAACCTAGATACTTAATCTTACAACAAGTCATTAATTAAAAATTTAAATAACTTATACTTCAACCTACAACACCATTCTTTAAAAATGCAAATAAACTATATTTGATATTACAATAGATCATTCTCATGAAAAATGCAAGTAACGTATACACTTCATCATACATGTTGTTATTCTTTAAAAAATAAATTAACCTATATTTGAGCTGCTTACAACAAGTCATTCATTAAAAATACAACATATACTTTAATATATAACACCAATCTTTAAAAATGCAAGTAACTTAGATATTTGAACTTACAACGGGTTATTAATTAAAATGCATGTAACCTAGATAAATAGATTATTAATTAAAAATGTAAGTAACCGACATACTTGAGCATGTACAACACCATTCATTAATAATGTAAATAATCTATATTTGAGCACGCTACACCATAATTAAAAATGAAAATAACTTATACTTATACAATATCATTCATTAAAAATACAAGTAGATACAAAGTTCCAATGTCATTCATACTTGAACCATTAGATAGTCCAAAAATGTATCTACTAGTACATGTACTCCAATTATATAAAATAGTCCAAAAATGTAACCATTAGATAGTCCAAAAATGTATCTACTAGTACATGTACTCCAAATATATAAGATATTCTAAAAATGAACAAGTCTATATATACATAACTAACTCTATAAATCCCTATACATGATCTATGGAAATCAAAGACAACATATAAAAATAGTTGTGTGCATGTAAGAAAAATATATAGAAATATATGTAGCATCATCTACATGCATTCTCTACGCCTGGGTGACATATAACACATGATTATGTACAATAATTTAATTAAAAGAATAAAGATGAAAGTAACATTTTAGTACTAAATTAAACAAATAAAAATTAATTTGAAAATGATACATGTACATGTGTTTTAACTTAAAAACAACTTTGTAACATTATATGAGTGGTAAACACAATGTTTTGATTCAATTGATTGACATCAATATGGATTAGAATCCCCACAACTTTGAAAATTGAAGTTTTTTATTAATAGATATTTAATATAAAATAATTAAACTATACGTTTAACCATAATTAAATAGTTGCATAATTAAATAGTTGAACATTTAGTACCTATGAAGTCACAATATTTGGAATATCTCCAAAGAGTGGAGAGGAGAGTCGCCCCATATGTTGGTACCATATGTGTTTCTCCCATTGATATGAAGGTTTTCCAAGGTTGCAAGGTCAAGATTGGATGATCTAGAGACAGAGAGAAAGTTTTGGAGCCTATGAACTAAAATTCCCAAGTTATTTTGAGGCAAATGGGAGAAAATAGTAGAAAATTCATGCCCTTTTTGCACCTAAGGCAAGATATAAGCACTTGAGTGCTTATCAAGGGAAAAAAGGGCCTAAGTTTCATTAGTCGGGGACGTTACCACAAGACTAGGCCCTAGGAACCAAGCACTAGAAAGTATGCGGGACCCAACCAATCGGACGGCTACAGGCAAGGCAAATCGATGGTTGGTGATCATATTTCATCATGAATGTGCACAAGAGTTAATAAGCCATAATAGTTAGCGATCAACAGCCAATATTTGATCATGTTGAAGGTCAACGGTTCGCATTTCATTATGTTGAGAGGTCCCATACCATCCCACCAAACTACCAAGAGGTTAATCCCTCATGAAGTCATAGTACCCAACCCTCGATCGTTGATTGATCCAGGTGGATATCGGTGGCCACCCACCTATTCCACTGGATTGAAAAATAGTTTTCCACCTTGGTAGTTTTTCAGGTTCCAAACTTCTAGCACCGTTTTGAGGCCCTAAACGACGTTTTTTGGGGATATGGGACCCAAGTGACCACTAGAGGCACCAACCTGGTGTAGTCGAAAATCGCTCTTCTCGGTTATACCTTTCCAATGGGCTATCGTGCGCCTAAAACAGATATCATATGAAAAAGTTATGACCTCGAGAAGTTGATGTACTAACTTACCTAAACGGGGCCCACATGACTTTTGGCACTCCATCTCCTAGGGTTAGGTTTTTGGATGTCTAGGGTTTTGACATTCATGTTTATTGTAAAAAGGCCTCAGAGCCTCATTGTAATCATCTTCTTGCGAATGAGTGTAGTCGTCACATCTCTTCTCAGAGATAAGCCGCCACCATTCCAGCAAGCTTGTTTTCGGCTACATTTTACAGTTATAGCTTATTCCTTATTGAATAGAAAACCAGTTTTATTATATCTCTGTTATTTTGTGTTAATCATATTTTAATATTTTGTATTCATTTCATTTTGCTCATAAAATATGGATCAGTGGTATAAGAGCGGTATGCTCCTTGTCATCTTAATGCATGTCCCCAACAAGGTCTGGGTACAAAGAATTGGGTCTCGAGCTTGTTTCTCTTGAGGAAAAAATCTCTCTCATGCCCAAGTGACCTCTCATGGCAGGAGAAAATAAATATGGTGGGACAGGAGATCCTTTCAAAATGTTGCATGAGGAAGCCCTCACGCAACAGAGGAATGAGATGATGGATAGTTGCGTGCAAATCCTTTGGCGGCTACCAACAGGCAACGCATCTTCCTCGAGCGGAGGCACCACCCCTTCAAGGAACAAATCAACTTCGATATTCCTATATTTGAAGTTCAGATAGATGCAGATGTTGTAGACAAGTAGTTGAATCTACTAGAAGGGTATTTTTTTGTCCATAAATTTTTGAATAGAGAAAAGATTACTTTTGCACTCCTCAAATTTGTTCCCCATGTCAAAGATTGGTGTAAAAATTTATGTGAGAAAAAGGAAGAGGAACCCTCATCATTTACAGTCGCGGCCACCTGGGAATCCTTCAGGGATTTTATTAAGGAACAATACTACCCTGTCAGAAGTTATGATGACTTGTATACCAAATGGACCACACTGCGACAAGAAAGAGACCGAGCAGTGCCAAAGTTCACAGATATCTTCCATACCTTGTGCACCAAGCTGGGTATCAAAGATTTGGAGTGACATATGATGCTCAAGTATCGCGGTGCTCTACATAGATATGTCTAGACCAAAATGGAATTTATGGACATCTCATCCTTGGGCACGGCCTACCAATATGTCGTCGAAATAGAGTAGAAACTCAAACAAAAGATGCGGCAATTTGGGCCTAGGCACCCCTCATGGAAAAAGCCAGGAAAGGGAGGCCCCAACCCACAGAACAAAGGATAGAGAAAATATGGACAGTATTAGGACAACCAGTCGAAGCCGCAAGAAAAGAAGGACACCGGAAATACAAAGAAAGATATCGGGAAGTGGTGTGATTTCCATAAGAGCCCTTGGCATAACACTGTTGATTGTCACTCAAAGAAGTCGTTGGTGGCTGAAGTGAAAGCCTCTGCATCAAATGCAAGTTCTGACTCTAATTCAGAACCAGAAATGGGAAGATAGATCATTGACGTGGAACCCAGTGCCACCGTTGCTACCACCAACCTCCATCTTGGTGAACCAAATGAGCCAGAATAAGGTGAGCACCTCTTCCATTCACAGATGTGGGTAAAAGGTACCCTGATGCATTTCATTGTTGATAGCGATAACCAGAAGAACCTCATCTCAGCATAGGTCGTCAAGTGTCTGGCCATACCGACAATGTCGCACCCACAACCCTACACCATTGGATGGCTCTGCTAAGGAAGTGATCTCTACGTCATCCAATAGTGTCGACTTTCATACGGCATCAAGCCCTTCAAAGATGAGGTATTGTGTGATGTTGCTTCTCTCTAAGTTTGTAATTTTATTTTGGGCCAACCTTATTTATGTAAATGTCATGTTGTATATGATTCTAGGCCTCATAGTGTTATTATTACTTTGAATAGGAAACTGTCCAGGATACTTGAGGTAGTCCCTCCTAGTGTTATTTCCTTGATATTTGCCAAGCAATGTAGGAATGTCATCTCTCAGACTGAGAAATTTGTCTTCTTCATGATTCGCTCTCAGAGTGTGTGAAATATCGCAGCCACATCTAGGGCCTCCGCGGCTGATCTCTCCACACAACAGAAGAAATTGGATAAGGTCATGGAAGAATACTCATATATCTTCTCCTCTCCTACTGGGGTACCTCTACACTTCCAGGTCAAGCACCCCATCGATCTGACTCCAGGCCCACCGCTACCCAATGGTCTAGTCTACCGCCACTCCCTGTTAGAAAACGAAGAGATCAAGAGGCAAATCCAAGAACTGCTCCATAAGGGTCACATCCATCCTAGCTCATCACCTTGTGGGAGCCCAATCGTGTTGGTGCATAATAAATACGGGACCTAGCGACTCTGCATTGATTATCGAGCCCTGAATAAAATCACTCTGAAATCGGTACCCGATTCCCTGAATCGATGACCTCCTTGATCAGCACACGTGGGACAAATACTTCAGTAAGACTGATTTGAAGTTTGGCTACCACCAATTCCCAATAGAACAAGCAGATGTTTGGAAGACCGCCTTCAAGTCAAAAAAAAGTATTTTTGAATGGTTGGTCATGCCCTTTGGTTTGACAAATGCTCCAGCAAATTTTATGAGGATGATGGACAATATCCTACAACCTTTCACCAATATGTTTGTAGTGGTGTATCTGGATGACATCCTCATCTACTGCAAGACTTGGGTGGATCACTTGCAGCATATTCAGCAGATTCTGCACACCCTGCGGCAACACAAACTATATGAAAACTTGGAAAAATGCTCCTTCAGTATGGACAAGGTCCATTACCTAGCATACATCGTTGATAAGCATAGTGTGCATGTGGATCCATCCAAGATCCAAGTCATCTGTGACTAGCCAGCCCCAACCACACTCACTAAACTTTGAAGCTTCATGGGCCTCGCCAATTTCTATCGCAGGTTTGTGTTGGGATTCTCTCATATCGCATGGGCCCTCATCCAAGTAACCAGGGGTGGTGGTAAGGAAAAATTTGTGTGGGGTCTGTCCCAAAAACAAGCCTTTGATTACTTGAAGAAGAATTTGTGCCCATCCCTAGTACTTTCATTATCAGACCTGCAGCATCCCTTTGAGATCGAGACAGATGCTTCTGACTATGTTGTGGGCGTCGTTCTCACTCAACACAGCCACCCCGTGGTGTATCATAGTGAGACACTATCAGATGTTGTTCATAAGTACCCTACTTATGAAAAATAAATGTACTCCATTGTGAAAGCCTGCTGCTAGTGGATACATTACATTATTGGGAAGGAGACAGTCGTACACACTGATCACAAGCCACTACAGTTCATGCAGACCCAAGGAAAATTGCAAAATGACCGCCATCAGAAGTGTTCCACATACTTACAGCAGTTCCACCTCAACATCAAGTATAAAATAGTAAGTACCAACTGAGTTGTTGATTTCCTCAGCTGACCTCCATTCGCGTCACTCACCACGGTGCTAGAATCTTGCGGCCACGAGACCTCTGGATGGCCCCACCTTTATGAGACAGACCCTGACTTCTCCACCACCTACCAAATGTTGGGTGCCAACTCAGTGGTCGCTAATTTCCATCTTCAGGATGGGTTGTTGTGTCATATGGGCCATCTCTGCATTCCATCAAGTGAGCATGCAAAGTTGATTTGGGAAGCTCACTACAGTCGGGTGGCAGGACACTTTGGCATTGAAAAGACTGTGGCAATGTTGCAGAAACATTTCTATTGGCCAAAAATTCAACAAGATGTCGGCAAGTATATCAGATCCTGCACCGCCTGTGTTATTTCCAAACCAACCACTGCAAAATAGGGCTTGTACACCCTTATGCCTACTCCTAACAGGTCATGGGAATCCATCTCAATGGACTACATGTTGGGCCTCCTGTCCACCAAGAGGGGAAATGACTGTGTTTTTTTGGTTGTTGTTCACTTTTCCAAGATGGCGATTCTAGCCGCCTGCAAGAAGAACATCACAGCATAAGCCACTACCAAGCTCTTCTTTGAACGAGTATGGGTACATTTTGGGATCCCAAAAACTATTATCTCAGACAGTTACAGTTGGTTCCTCAACACATTCTAGTCAAGCCTCTAGTCACTGCTGGATACCAAGCTCACCAAATCCACTTCCTTCCATCCCCAGATAGATGGCCAAACTAAGGTCGTTAATCGGATGATCATACATATCATGCGCATGTACAATTCAAAACACCCCTGCACATGGGATGAGAGTCTTCCCTATGTCCAGTATAGCTACAACCGATCCCTTCATAGCTCAACTGGCCACAGCCCCTTTCAGGTGGGGTTGGGATTCCAACCGTTGGGCCCCATGGATGTTGCACTACCCCTGGCGACCACCTCTGTCGAGTCATCCCCTGCTCCACCAGAAGATGACAAAGCCACCCAGTTCATTGAGAATATCTAGCACATCCACCAATAGGTTTAGGATATTCTACAGAAATTTGATGCCAACTACAAGCAGCGCCATGATCAACATCAGGTGCCACATAAGTTTCAGGTGGGCGACAAATTTTGGTTTTACTTGTAGAAAGAATGCCTTACAGGGCCCCATTGGAAGCTCCACCCACTCCATTATGGGTCATACACCATCACCAAGGCTATGGGTGACAATTCTTTTGAGCTCAACATTCCCCCTTTCCTTGGCCTGTGATGTAGGAGCATCGTCAGCAAATCCCACGTGGAGGGACAACACAATGCCATAGTGCGCCTTTTTAATTAAAATGAATCTAAAAACTGGTGTTTCTTGTAGATTTGTTTTGAACGGATGATTGAAGAAGAGAGAAACGCTCGGAAGCTTAATGATCACAAGAGATCTGGGAGTTTCGCTCTCATACTTCAATGTAATGGAGCTTGAATAGTTTTTAGTTGTTACTTTGATAGGAGAGGTAGTCGGAGGGAACCCTAGGAACCTTCATGTAGATGTAGATGCATTGTATGCCCAAATGAGGTTGTTGGAGGAGTATTGTTACTAAATGGGAGGTAGAATATTTATCTGAGAGAGTTTCAGAGAGCTGAGACTCTATTACAGTCCAACCTGCACATACTGTAATCAGACATTCATCTTAATAGAAAGAAATAAGTTTTTCCTCCATGTGAACTTTCTGTATGTGTTGATGTGTTCATGAATGTCATTTGTTCTTATGAATGGATGTTGTAGATGTATGTTGAGTTTTTATTTGCAGGGAACAGATAGACTTCACTATCTGTCTATGAGTTTGTTGAATTGTTCTGGGTTCTTAGGATGTGTAAGGAGTGCACAACAGAACATTGGAGGTTCTGTAGTCAGTGCAAGGAGTGTGCATATGAACTTTGTGGAGTCAGAAAAGAACGTGCCAGGAGGATGCACCAGAGAGATAACAACTCAAGGGGAACCTCAAGGTTTTTGGATACCTTGGAGGATAAACTGTGCAGAGGAAGCACAGAGAGAATGAGTCCCTAAGAAATATGTAGAGCTCTGTCGTGCGAGAATCGAATAGGTGCAAGTGTGCACAAAGAGAACTCTCTGTCGAGTTCAAGGAGAAGAGTGTCGAGAAGAAGAAACCCACGGATTTGTTGAATACTATGTAAGCTCTGCAAGTGTGCATTGAGAAAAAGTTATTGAGAAGGCCCAAGAATCCCTTTGAGGAGTAAAGGGACTAAAACTTATAACTTGAGTAAGCAAAATCTCAAGAGAGACACCGCAAGGAGTGCACGTAGAAGTGAACTTATTCCAAGATTCACAAGCTTAGGAGGAGTAGTGAAAGTTTGCACGTAGAGCGCAAGTGTGTGCCAGAGTCGAGGAAAAATATCCATTGTCAAAGCTCAGGAGGAAAAGTGGAGTTGGGACCCTTTCAACCGGTTTCATAGAAGAAGATTTAAAGACCAAAACCTTTGAACACTTAAAAAACTTTCTGAATTCAGGAGAATGAAGAAGCTCAGGAGGAGGAGAGATAGAAATCGTCAGATCGACTATAGGAATAAGTCTAGACCATTAGATCAATGTCCTGGAAAGAAAAGGTGAGCGTTGAGGAGGAAACCAATCCCAACCATCTGATCTGAGTAAAAAGGATCAACAGTCGTCTGATCTAGGTAAAGTGCACGGGCCTTAATCCTTTGTGTGCACAAGAGAGTGGAATCTCCGAAGAACCGAAGTGGATCCTGGTCGTTAATCGCTAGGGGGGTACATGTCAAAAGATCTAAGTCTTTGGCTGAAATCACTCTAGGAGGAACGAGTGTGTAGGAGTTGAAACTCCCAAACCCCAAAGAGCCGAAGTGAATCTGGATCGTCATATCCAGAGAGATGCGTGGCAAAAATCCGTTGTCTTCGAGTGAAAGCACTCCAGGAGGAACAAGTGCGTAGGAGTTTGAAAATTCTGAACCCCAAAGAGTCGAAGTAAATATGGACCGTTATATATATAAGGACACGCGTTGATGGATCATGAGCTCCAGGAGAAAGCGAAGGTGGAGTGGTGAAACTCTCAAAGCCCGAATAGCCAAAGTAGTTGGGATTCATCGATCTGCAGGAGGACACGCGTCATTAGATCATGAACTCTAGGTAAAATGCCCCAGGAAAAAGTGGTCGTGGAGAATTTGAGAGTTGAGATTTATGAAGGTTGAAGTCCTAAAGGGGATGAGATTCGTTGATCTACGGTGGACGTGTGGTGCCAGGTCTAGAAATTTGGGTACGAAATACTTCGGAGGATAGCAGAGGGTGAAAGCATCGAGGGCCTAAAATGAATCTCGATCATTGATTAAGAAGGGGGTCGAAGGTCGTTGATATGGTCTTGGTTGAAAGGGCCAAAGTCCCAAAGAAGGCTAGATCCATCAATTTGAGGAGGACATGTGGTAGAAGATCTACCATTTCAGAGAAAGTCACTCCAAAAAAAGAAGGAGGGTGTTGAACAAGAACTCCTAAAGGCTGGAGAGTCAGAGTTCATATGAGTCGTTTGTTTTCTAGGGACAGGTGTCAGCAGATCTTCCACTTCGTAAGATAGCCATTATGGAGGAGGCAAGAGTTGAGATTTGAAACTCCTGAAGCCCGAAGAGAAGAAGTGAACCACAGCCCTTGATCTGTGAGGGACATGCGTCGACAGATCATTGTCTTCGGGTGAAATCACTTCAGAAGAAAGAAAAGACTGAGAATTGAAACTCTCGAAGTCCGAAGAGAAGAACTGAACCACAGTCGTCGATCTGTGATGGGCATGCGTCAACAGATCGTTGACTTTGGGTAGAAGTATTGTGGATGGAGCGAGAGTTGAGGATTGAAAATCCTGAAGCCTGAAGGGTGAAATCCATCATAGTCATCGGGTTGGAAAGAGGGCACGTGTCAATAGATTGTGAGATCTAGGAGTGTTTACAGGAGGAAATGGGTCACTGACTGACAGTTGACATAGGCAGATAAAGAGTAGATTGTAATCATTGATCAAGAGGATTTTCCCAAGATTGAAGATCAACCGTCACACTTAATTGCGGGGCCAGGAAGTGCTTGGACTTTAAAATTCTTAGAGCGGGCCACAATTGAAACCGTGGTATTGCCAAAGGGACACGTGGCAATTGGTAGTGAATTGTCGGGAGAAAAGCGGTGTGGTCTCAAACCACTTTTAGATGTGCCTGCAATCACGTGATTATTTGAGGACATAGCTCGAGGTCATATACGGGAGAGGGCTAATGGGAGAGGAGCTAGTGCCTGAAACTTGAGAGTTCATCAGCGTGAAGGAAGAGGTTGTTAGGGCCATAGAACCTGCACTAGAAGACTGAAAGGGAACTGTGTAATTTGATTGGAGTCTAATAAAGGCCCGAAGAGTCGCTTCGACTCAGCAGATTGAACAATACTAGACCGGGAGGTCAAGCAGCCCCGAGGGGAAAAGGGGGGTCTGCATCAAGTAGTATCAGAGCTCAAATTTTTAATTTTTGTAGCAGAGAGTAGATAAAGAAAATAATTTGATACCATCAAGTGGTATCAAAGATAAATTTTGTTTGCAGACAGCAGACAAAGGAGACAGAGATAGTTTGATATCATCAAGTGATATTAAATCTTAAAATTTCTTGCAGACGGTAGGCAAAGGAAAGAGAAGACATTTTGACTACATCAAGTAGTATCCAGAGATGAATTTTTTTTGCGGATTGTAGGAAAAGGTGAGAAGGTGAATAGAGATAATATGATGACATCAAATGGTATTAGAAGTTGAAGTTCACCTTTAGACAGTAGTTGAAGGGAGATAGAGTACTAATGCTCTGTGAATATTGTTGCAATGTGTGCAGTAAATGGTAGATAGCCAGGTGGGTTGGGGTAAGAGGAAGATGGATATTGAAGGCCATGAGTGTGGTCAAAGAGGAGATCACTAGCAGAAAATTAAAGAAGAAATTGACAAGGAGCTCATTGAGATAAGAGAAAGAATGGAATAGCTGACATTAAATATGCAGTAGGAGGCAAAGGTACACTGGAGGTATGAATGGCCTTTGAAGAGGAAGGTAAAATGGCATGTTCATAAATTGTTGGCTAGAGGATAGCAACAGTTGTTAAAGAGGTGGTTGAGGCATGTGGAAAACCTCAAAGACATAGAGGAGATGGTTCACATCTGTGAGCCAGAAACTGAAAGGAACCTCAATGATGAGGAGGAGGTGAGATCAGTTATGGATCTCATAAACTGCCAAGAGGGAAGAAGTGAACCTTCAAGTTTCCAGGTGGGCAATGGAAGGAGATCAGTGGGTGATCTTAGAGACTGCCAGGAGGGAAATGATGGAAGTTCAATTTTCCAGGTCGGCAATGGAGAGAGATCAGGTGATCTCATAGACTTCCAGGTGGGCAGAGAGAAAATCCCAAGTTGTCAGGTGGGAAAGGGAGAAGAGATGAACTCAGTTGAGAGTTCATATCAGCAAAGAGTGTTTATGGAAGAATATTAGAGGTATGTTCTAATCATTGGGGGAATTCAAATATTCCTGCCAAATAGTCCAGCAGAGGCTAATACAAGTGTTGCACATGAAGAGGTGGTGCAACAAGAATCCAAGAAAGAGGCCATGATGCAAAATTCTTTTAAAGCTAAATGTGTCTATGATATAGGTGCAACAGAGGAAAGATAGCTAGCAAGGACTGTCAAAGAGGAGGAGAAGGAGTAGACACTGATGTCTGCCCCATAAGAAAAAGAGGAGAATTCAGATGAATTTCTCACTTAATGGGATCAAGAGCTGAAGATGTTGGAGTATTTGTTGGACAATCCAGAACCAAAAGATGGTTGCCAGGAGACAATCATGCAAATTGCAGGAGAAGAGCGTTCAGCAGAATTTCCCAAAAAATTTAGCTTGGGAGATGAACAAGAGATGACTGCAGCACTAGAGCCTACAGCAGAAGAGGAAGAAGACAGTAAAGAGTTTGTTGAGTTGTATGAGGAACTGGAATCCCTGGAGAGAAGGGTAAATATGTAGAGTAGGCATATCCAACAGGCTAAGTTGGAAACAGGTGGAGGAGCATACTAGCATGGGGAGCAGCTAGAGGAAGTTGGATTTGAACCAACACCAGAGGAGATGAAAGAAGACAATCTGTCAGAGGAGGAAGCTGAGAAACAACTTCGTGGTGAGACTGTAGAACTAGAGTCTGCAACAGAATGGCCAGCTAGTGCCATGGGAGATGAAGATAACATGAAGGTTCAGATT
>JASDQU010374165.1:5513-17446 GCA_032191745.1 Picea mariana | reverse complement strand
GACTCTACAAAATATTCTTTATCAGCTATCAAAATCAATTCATAACAAACAATAGTACACAAACTATCAAGAATGAGTCAAACACCTTTGAAACAAGCTGTTGAAAGATATAATTCAGATTTGAATCTCACTGCCTTCAATAAGACCCTGATGTCATCAAGAGGATTAGGCTTTCAAGTAACTCATAAGTGAATGAAAATTGAAATAGTCTCGAATAATTAGAGTGAAAACCTCAATATTGTATTTCTCCTTCTATTTTTCTCTCCTATGTCTCTTCATTCAATTAGGCTTTTATTCTTTTCCCAATCAATTGAAGTAGTTCAACTACTTTTTGTTAGTTAAGTCAAATTAACTTAACAAATTAGTTTAAGATAAATAAATAATAATAACATATAATTAAGGGTCTTAATTAATAATAACTAAAATAGGTGGGACCCCTTGTGACTACCATCATTTCTTTCTTTTAATCATAAAAAATAAATCCCAACCAATAATCACTTAGACCATAGGACACCCTTGTAACTCTCGTGGAATTATAAACTAAATATTTAAAATCAGTAATAATTTAAATCACATCCCAAAAAGAATATATATATCCACATTATCCACAGAAACGTCCAAAATAATACACGTTGTCCAAAAATGATACTTGTTGTCCAAAACATGTTGAAAACTGTTAAAATTGTACTTATCATTGGAAATCATAAAAACAACACTTAAAAACCATAATTGTTGTTTTGAGATGCATATTTTCTTTTCTCGTTGTTGTCTCCCTTAGACTTTTATGAAATAGCCCCTAATTGATTAGACTCTTTGGGATGTATGGCACTAATTACACAGGAACATTCGTCTTTCAAGTGGAGGCGAGAAGATACATATTTAGAGGAATTAGTGGATGGGGTATAAGGGGAGGTCACTGCTTTTCATTTATCAAGTACAAGTGGTGGAATGTCGGTCTTCAATCTCTTTTTGGCATGGGAATATTGCACTGGCAAGGCAACGTGGGTGGCTTGTGCATTTGGATTGATTGGAGATGGTGGTGGAAATGATAGTGAGATGGTGGGCCAACCACGATGATGAGAAGCATGCTGGTTGAAAATTTCTTGCCAACCATCATTGGCGGGAGGCTCAGGCTGCATAGATACATGTGGGAGTATAGGGATCTTGGAAAAATTTGGAGCCTGTTGGAAAGGGGGTCTTTCTGGTCGAGGGTGCAGTATTCCATTGCCAATCCAATTAAAGAATCTAACTTGGAACAACTGGTTCAATTCTTGTGGGTCAACATCAAAATGGATGGAAAATCTAGGCCTCCTATGGCCTTGATTTCAATTTCCCCTGCTTCTACTGAAAAAACTCATTCTATAGAAACGGTTTGTCGGTAATGAAGCTTTTAATAAACCATACATGAAACTCGGTGTGCATGAATCAAAAGTTGGCTCTAAAATTACAACGAGATACATGCAAATCCATCCATAATACATCATTTATTAATTTCTATGTGAACAGGGAACAATGGGGTTCATGGGAAATATGGAGGGAGTGTAATTAGTGAAAAAATGATAGAATGGTGAGGATCAATATACAAATATTGCTCAAAAATTAATAAGATAATTAACATTAATAAGACAACCAACTGTGTATTTGAAGATATAAAAAATAACAGTCCTCAATCCTTTCCATATCAACTTCTTCTTATTTCAACACAGACCCATCTTGAAAATTAATATCATAGAACATGCATGAAACAAGTTAAATAGGGATCGTGGAGGGAGTGTAATTAGCGAAAAATGGTAGAATGATAGGGAAATTTTATGGACACCGTTCAAGTGAAATATCAAAACATGCTATCTCAAATGAAAATTTGCAATCAAACTATCTTTTTGTCCAAAATTTTAAAATTTAGACAATACTCTTTTTCCAAAACAATAACCCAATACTGATACCTTCTTAACAAAATTGCTCACTGGCCTTCGAACTGTATTATACAATAAACGATTGGATATGCCCAGAATTTTATGTAACTAGAATAACCTTGATAATAATACTGTCATTATATAACATAATCAAAACAAACAACATCATAATCTCTACAGGAATACAACAATAGTCTTGGAATGGACTAGCCACGATTCATAACATCAACCCCAACAAAGGTCCTTTAAATCCCACAGAGTCATGCAAAGCGCCCCAAAACAAATCTCATAGCCATCATTTAATCGAAACACTATTTACTGAAGCCTCTTTTTTCTTAATTCCATTCTGGTCCATATTATTCAATTCGAGCATCAAACATCTCATACATAGGTGCTTTCACAAATAATAAAACATGGCAATTCAACCAAGATATGCAACATTTTCTATCAGAACCATAAGATTCAACAAATTGTAACTTCCCGTGAATAGGTGAGTGAAACACTTCTTCCATAATTCCTAAGAAAGTGACCACTTAAACCCGTGCCTAAGTAAAAGAACAAGAAAAATGCTTCCATCAAATTATGGGTAAGCAATGCTTTCACAGTAATGTGTAGGGTTCGATATCTGACTATGACAGTAAGTGGCAGAGATAAAGGGCCAAATAGACTAAGGGTTTGGAAGATATACAACACAGTCCCAAGGTGCCTCACATTCATAGTCACAGGGTCGAGGTTATGGCACGAGTGCATTAGCCACAGAGACCATAATATCAACCTATAGGCGAAGTATTCTCAAAACACAGAGGTAAGGTAGAGAGGACCCATTCAACAGGGAGGAAAACCCCAAAAAAGAACCATAAGCAAGGTAGGCCCAACCACAACCACTTTTTCAACAAAAAATGCGATCAGTTACACACAACAAAGGCACCACGACCTTCTTTAATGCCAATAATATCATAACAACCACCACATGAAACCAAGGTTTGCAACCAATAAATACACAGTCTGAAAAACAAAGTGACAGCTTGAGAATTACACAGACCATGAGAAACAAGAGCCAACATTTGATTTACGGGCAGATCCAAGTTCATGGATGGAGAAGGAAGAGAAACCCCATACCTGTAAAAGATGGTGCAAGGAGAAAAGACCAGGTTGAATACCTCTTCCACGATCGAGCAAGTCAGAGCAGCAATAACTAATAGAGCACAATGCAAATGGCTAGGGTGGTTGGCTCGAGGAGAGTAAGAATGACTTACATTTACTGCACGTCCCTTCTCCCTTGGCCTTCATTCATGGCTAGTACGAGCCAAGTGAATTTTCCATCTCACGTTCCATTACCATTTCCATTTAACAACACAAACCCAAAAATCCAAAGTTTGCATATGTCCAAATTCCAAAATGTGCCAACCCTTGCCCCCATTTTATTAACAAATGTTTATTTGCTTAGGGATGCTACTAACATTTCCATCAAAACAATGCACACCACAATTGTAGCAAAGGTTGCGTTGGTCACCTATACACCACATAATAAATGTAAAATCAAATTCAAACTGGTGTATTATTCTGTCACCTATAAAAGAAACATATCATATTTTGCAAGAGATAATCAAGGCCACATTTTTCATTGTTTTAACTATCTTGCCCATAATTTMTTATCATAGCATTTTAACCACAATCTGAAGTGAATAAGATATAGAATKTATGTCACAACCAACAGATAGGCAAACAAAATATTAGTGTCGCTTCTCCGCCATAGTGCCATAAGTCACAAAAGGGGTCCCACCTACTAGTGTATTATTAATATAATTAAGTAATAAGGATTGGCAATCATTTGCGAGCATGGTACCCAACRTTGCACTTTTAAGCATCAACAAGGTGCTCTATTTAGTCAAGYTCTAATACCATGTTAATTTTAATGATGTTATTAGGTTATCTTCAATTTACTAGAGCATTCAATGCATTTCCAAAACAACAACATAAAGAGGATCAYTGAAAGAAACACAATCACAAGGTACACAACATTTTATCCTGGGAAACCCTCACGGGGGAGAAAAACCAGCAAAAACTTCCTCAATAATATATTTCCAATACAATGCCAAGACTAAGACCAAACCACCAAGAATAAACTAGGACTGAGCATGCGCCTCTCTTCTCCCTCTTGCAACTACAACTTCCTTCAAAATATGCACACTAGAAGTGTGAGTGAGTGAGTGAACAAGTGAGGCACCATCCTCACTTATATATAATAGCTGAGGAGGTGCTAGGGTTATGTCTTTTCACTTAGTAGGGCCAAATTCTTCCAAGAGTGGTAAAAACTATTTTATAAACCCTAGGGGGCTTACTTCTCAAATACCACCATATAAATATGGTTTGACCAATCCACAAAAGGGGATTTGGTCTTATACAAGATTTGACATGATCAATCCACAAAAGGGGATTTGATCTATATGATAATAACTCAAATATAATTAGAATCTTCTTCGAAGTTACAATATTTCAACAAAGAGCTTGCGTGGTTTTCTGTGTTTAATGGGATATTATCGCAAATTTGTTAAGATTATGGAAAAATTGCAACACCTCTCAGTGCTGTCCTTAAAAATAATGCTTTCAATTGGAATCATACATTTGATCAAGCCTTCCATGCTTTAAAAGAGGTTATGTGTACAACTTTTGTCCTGGCCCTTCCCGACTTCACAAAGACTTTTGTCCTAGAATGTGATGCATCCAGGAAAGGAATTGGCCTAATTCTCATGCAAGAAGGATGACATGTGGCCTTCACCAACAAACAAATTTCGAAGCGCCATTTGGGCCAATCAATCTATGAAAAGGAAATATTGGCTATTTTGCATGCTATGGATATCTGGTGTCCTTATCTATTGGGCCAACACTTACAAATTAAACCCGATCATCAGAGCCTCACACATTTTCTGGAACAACGAATTTCCTCCCAGAGCAACAAAAATGGGTCACCAAGTTATTTGGATATTATGATTATGAGATAATTTACAAGAAGGGAAAATAAAATGTGGTTGTTGATGCTCTTTCCCAAAAGTATGGAGACAAAGGATCCCTTTTTTCTCTCTCCTTCATTGTACCAAATTGGCTCCAAGATGCTCACAAGGAATGGCTAAAAGACCCCAAAATTTACGGCGTTATCCAACAGTTGCAAGCCAATTCTCTAGTTTCTCCCAAGTACTCTTGGCATAATAACGAGCTTCACTAAAAAGGTTGTCTATATCTCAACAAATAGTTGCAACTTAAATCTATGATTCTTTCAGAGCTTCAAGCTTCCCCCACAGCTAGGCATTCTGGGTTCACAAAAACCTATGAAAGGGTAAAAATTTCTTTTTTCTGGGATGGTATGAAACAAGACATCTGCACCTTTGTGGATGAATGTGATGTTTGTTAACGGAATAAGGGAGAAACAATCAAGATCTCTGGAACACTACAACTACTCCCGATTTCGTCGGCTATTTGGTAGGCTATTTCTATGGACTTCGTTGTTGGCTTACCTAACTCAGTAAATAAATCAGTCATCGTGGTGGTAGTTGATCATCTTTCCAAATATGTTCATTTATGTGCTCTCCAACACCCATTCACAACATCCATGGTGGCTTAAATTTTCATGGATAATATATTCAATCTTCATGGCCTGCCTCATTCTATTATCTTTGATCGATATCCCACTTGTACCATCACTTTTTGGCAAGAGTTGTTCCGTCTCCAGGGCACCCAATTTCATCTCAACACCACCTATCGTCCCCAGACTGATGGCCAAACTGAAGTTGTCAACAAGTGTCTGGAAACATATTTGAGGTGTTCTACATCTGAATGCCAGAATCAATGGACTCAGTGGTTACCCCTCATTGAATGGTGGTACAACACATATTACCATGGAACTACTTGCATGACTTCTTTTGAAGCAATATATCGACAAAAGCCTCCTTTGGTTCTCTCTTACATGGGAGGTGTATCGAAGGTTCAGGAGGTTGACAACAATCTTGCAGTTCACGAGGCCATTCTCTGCACCCCCAAAACAAATTTGGCCATGGCTCATAATCACACGAAGAAACAAGCATATCAAGTTCATTCTGAACGACAATTTGACTAAGCAGACCAGGTTTTTCTTCGTCTGCAACCCTATAAGCAGACTTCACTAAAAAAAAAACATTATCAAAAACTTGCTCCCAAATTTTATGGTCCTTATACAATTCTCAAGCGAGTGGAGCATGTGGCTTACCAGTTAGCTTTGCCTAGTCATTCTAAGCTCGATCCTAATTTTTGTGTCTCATGCTTAAAGAAGGTGATTTGTACTAAGTGCCAAACTCAAATTAGTCTCGTTGAGTTGGATGAAGAAGGTTCCATTTGGTTGTAGCCACAAGACAGTCTCTGTCAGTGCACCATCAAGGAAGTGTTAGTGCAGTGGAAAGATACAACTCTAGAAGATGCCACTTGGGAGCCGACTACCATTCTGCAACAATTTCCTCATCTCAAGCATTGAGGATAAGGCTCTTTTTCAAGGGGGAGGGAATGTTAGGGACCTAACCTCCGTAACCCCTCACGTAGATAGAATAATATATTTCCATGTAATAAAGGTTGACATTAGTTAATAAGGCCTACTTAATAAATTGGAATAAGTCAATGAAATGAAAGCAGAGATATTACAATGAAATACACATAAAAATTACCAAAAACAGAGAAATACAGCAATACATGATTTCTATTAATGAAAGAAATGTACAGAGACTATAAAAATATAGAGTGCAAGACTTGCTAGAATGGTGTCATATTTATCTGTGAGAAGAGATGTGACAGCTACACTCATTTGCAAGAAGATGATTACAATGAGGCTCTAAAGGCCTTTTTTATGATAAAAATGAATGAAAAAACTGTATACATCCAAAAACCTAACCCTAGGAGATGAAGCGCCAAAAGTCATGTGGGCCCCGCTGGGGTAAGTTAGTACATTAACTTCCTGGGGTTGTAACTTTTGCATACGATCTCCATTTTAGGTGTGTTATAGCCCATTGGAAAGGTATTTTCGATAACTATATATTATTCCATCAATATTTGACTTTGTCTATAGTTTGAAAATGGAAAAACAAGAAACATTGTTTAGATCCCCAAAATGACCCTAGAAGTATAGAAAGATGTACTAACATGAAAAAGTCCAAAATAAGCCAGTTGGAATAGGCGGGCAGCCACAAATATCCACCTGGATGTTTTGTAGGGCTTCAGGATAACTCCGTAAGTGCAGAACCCACAATTACAAAGAAATGTCACCATTACAGAGAAACATGTTGAAATGAAAACTGTCAATATGAGCCATTTGGAATTTGGAATAGGTGGGTGGCCACCAATATCCACCTAGATCAATCCTCCCCCCTTAGGAATCAATGGTATCCATTGCATTGAGTTCCCAGGGAAGAGGGGAAAGAATTTTCCAAATCTGAATCTTGGTGAGCTACATGCCTTGTTGGAGAAGTTGTGTTGCTTGGCTCGTGGAAGGCTGTCATGAACCTGTTGCTAGAGGGGTTGACTCTGGTCCACCAACCTGTTGTCTCTGGGCTTGATGGGGCCTTGTGTAGGAACCATTGTATGTGAAGAAACAATATCCTCTTTCTCTTCTGCAATCTTCTTTTTTTGAATAGAAGGTGTTGAGGTTGTAGTGGTTGTAGTGGCCTTCTGTGCATCCTTTGAACAGACTATGAAGAGGATGAATTTTGTAGTATGAGAGATTACCTTGGGGCACTTTTTTTATGGAAAAGTAGTCAGAACTACCTCTGGTATCCTGTAGAGTTGACCCCCAGAGTAATAATGACACTATTGTAAAATTTGTAGACCCCACCTAGTTTCAAGTCTCACTGAGACAACTCACTATTTAATGCCTAAAACCCAGTTTTATGATAGCCATAAAATACTTCACAATCAAAAAAAATTCAGAACTGAAACATGAAGATTCTGAACAACATTTAATACAGAAATATATTTCTATCAACAACACAATAACTCAGAAAATTATAGACACAAAGATTTTTGGTTTAACATTGACCCTGGCAAAACCCACAAGAAGAAAACTAGTGAGAGAGGGGATTTTTATGAATTCAAAGCTCAGAGAAAAATGCCATTTACATCAGTCATTATCTTCAACAAAAATTACATACATATCTTGAAAAATGTTCCAAGTTTCCTCCTCAGAATCTGAGCCAAATACTCCTCAAAATTCATGCCATAATTTCCTTTCCAAATGCATAGGTCAGCTCCTAGAATTATGCACCCTTTAGTTGTAGGGTTTCCCTTGAAATTTTTGCCAAGACAACAACCTGAATTTATGTCTTAGAAAGTACTATACGACCACCTAGGAATGTGTGTTAACTCTCCAGAAAATACTTAGCAGTCTCTTCTCGATTTCTATGGCAAGAAAACAACAATACTACCTCCACAAATCTGTACTATACGACCCATAATAGTCCTGCACCTTCTCCTCGATTTACATGCTAAGAAAAAAATAGTATGGCCCAGAATAGTCCTGTACCTTCTCCTCAAAATATGTGTTGTAGTTTTGTGTATTGTAATTCGTGCCACTTTCAGAAAATGTCTTCTCTGCTTCATCTCGACCTCACTCTCTCAAACTCTCTCCAAATCACATCAAGAATGAAGATCTAAGGTGCCTCCCTTACCCTAGTCGACTCAATGAGGGAATATGAGGGGTTTCATAATCCAATGGTTGAGATTAGATTAGATTAGTGGTTGAGATTGAGTGTCCATTCACTCACTCCCTTCACTTAAGTCATAAAGTCACATTTTAATTTATATCTTATAAATTAAATGACAATGGTCCACATTAGGCATTTTCCCACCCCCTAGGCACCTAGGTGATGAGAAACACTTGCCTAGGTACTCTTTAATCATTTTTAACACTCCCTCTTACCAAGGAAGGTGTTACTCACCACTCCAAGCTTATCTTTGAAAAATACAAACTTGCCTTTTCCCAAAGCTTTAATGAGTATGTCCGCAATCTACTCATCTATAGATATATAATATAGCCCAACTGCTCCTCTCTAAACATAATCCCGGATGAAGTGAGATCGAATATCAATGTGCTTAGACCTGTCATGAAAAATTGGATTCACAGAGAGTTTGATACAACTCTGATTGTCACAATAAATCGTAGTGGGTCTCAATTGCACACCAAATAATCCCACCAACAACTTGCAAAGCCAAATGGCCTCACAACTAGCCTGACTGGTATCCATATACTTAGCCTCTGCAAAACTCAAAGCCACTGACTTTTTCTTTTGACTGAACCAATACACCACTGTTGAGCCCAATCTGAAGCAACATCCATAAGTACTCTTCGTTTCATTGATACATCCTGCCTAATCTGAATCAGTATGACCCACCAATCGAACTCCATCCCCTCTCAGATAGTGCAGGCCATAATCCATTGTACCACAAAGGTACATGAGCACATGTTTTTCTGCCACCCAGTGCACTCTCCTAGGCTCCACCATAAATTGACTAAGAGTGTTGACAACAAATCAAATATATGGTCTAGTATTGACCAAATACATCAACAAACCGATCAACTGATGATATAAAGTGGGATCAACCAACTGTGAATCAAAATCATGAATCTTCTTCCAGTTAATAATCATGGTTGTGGTCATGGGCCTATAATCCTCCATCTATAATCTCCTCAAAATGTCACAAGCATACTTCCCCTGTCCCAAAAAGATGTGTCCAGATTCCTGCCAAAACTCCAACCCCAGAAAATAATGCATCGGTCCAAATCTATCATCTCGAACTCTGAAGCAAGGCTCTCCTTATAGCTAGTAATGAGTCTCTCATCCCCTGTAATGAAAATATCATCAACATATAGCAAGAGTATGAGAGGATCCTCTCCAACCACAATGAATTACATGTTGGGATCCGCCTCACTCTTCTCGAATCCCAACTTTTGCAAGTAGGCATCAATCCTAGAATACCAAGCTCTGGGAGCTTGTTTCAACCCATGCAATGCCTTCTTTAGTCTGCACAAATGAGACTCTCTCCCATGCACCTCAAATCCCAATGGATGCTCAATGTACACATCCTCTTGTATGACACCATTCAAAAATGCGATATTCACATCCATATGATGGATCTTCCAACCCATCTTTGTTGCAATAGAGATCATTGCCCTGATCGAGGTATATATAGCAACCAAATCAAAGGTATCATCATAGTCAAGTCCCTCAACTTTTGAGAACCCTCGAGCCAAAAAACAAGGTTTTTACTTCTCAATGCTGCCATTTGCACCATACTTGAGTTTGTAGAGCCACCTAGAAGTCACCACTGACTTCCCCTCAGGTCTAGGAACAATCTCCCAAACATCATTATTCATGATGGAACTGTACTCTTCCATCATGGCATCTCTCCAAACCTATCTTCCAGTAGCCTCCTAAAAATTGGAAGGCTCAAACTCCCTGATGTTGTTCACAATTGCAATGTAGCTACAAAATCTCTCAAGAGGTTTACTCTCCCTCACAGCCTACCTGGTATTCCCCACAAATCCCTGTGCCTCTCTTAGAGTGTCCTGAAGCCATTTGGGCTTCCTCCTCTTTGAAGTAGTGTTCTGTGGAGGGGACTCCACCTGCTCAACCCCATCAACTAAAGATTGTGAACCTGAAGTAGAATCTGGAGCACTTGATCCTGAAACTTGAGGACCGGTAACTTGTGATCCTGACATCTGTGGCCCTGTAACCTATGGACCAGTCGTCACTAAAGCTGGTGGTCCTAAACTCTGTGTCAGTAAAGTCTACTGAGGACTCACCTGAATCTGAGGTGTTGACTTCTCACCCATATCAGTCCCTCATGACTTCCTAAATGATATATCCTCCTCCAATATCACATCCCTTCCCAAAACTATCTTCCTCAAGGAAGATATGTATATGTGGAAAGCCTTTGAAGTCTCGCTATACCCAACCAAAAATACCCTTTTCTATTGTGGGCTCTATATTTGTCCTCTTCTTAGAAGAGACATGTGAATATTTAAGGCACCCCAAAATCCTAAAGTGCCCAACCTCAAGCTTCTTCCTAGAGAAAGCCTCCTCAAGAGTCTTATCTCCCAATGCTCTGTGTGGAATCCTATTATGCAGATAAACTACAATGTAACATGCATCAAACCAAAGAAAGAATGGCAGCCCTTGATTATGAAACATGGCTCTTGCAGCTCGAACTATGGCCATGTTCATCCTCTCAACAACCCCATTCTGTTGTGGGTTGTAAGGAACAATCAACTCCCTCATGATGCCCTCTCCCACACAAAAGTCATTAAACTGCTTGGAGGTGTACTCACCCCCATTATCTGTCCTCGATACTTTGATTTTCCTCCTAGTCTAGTTCTCCACAAGAGCTTTGAACTCTTGGAACCGATTCCTTTGGTCTTCATGAAGAAAATACAAGACTTCTAAGAGAAGTCATCAATGAATATGATATAGTACAAAAAACCACTCAAAGATGTAGAAGAAATAGGACCACAAACATTAGAATGAATCAAATCAAGTATACCTGCTGCTTGTTAGGCTGAAATATTGTCATTTAATTTCGTTGTAGTACTTGCCCAACTATTTAATTTGTCAATCCAAGGTTCGTAGGCTTACGAATCATACACACTATATATGCAAGACTGAAGTACAAGTAATCTAATCTAAATTGTTGAAATGAAATTAATCTAGGAAAGCATTGAAAGACTAACTAGGAAAGCAGTGAATTAATCTAGGAAAGCAATAAAAGACTAACTAGGAAAGCAGGAAATTAATCTAGAAAAGAAAAACAACATGTGAAGAGTTGAATGAGAAAATACATATGTGAGCTCACACAATAAATCAATATCAAATTATATTACAAGAATCAAATGACAAAGCATGAAAGAATAACAATGAAAGAATCAAAGCTAAGAATCCCCTTCTCCTAATTACAAGACTAAATTATGAATTACATCCCCCCCTCATGAAGAGAGAACACTATCTTATATAC
>JASDQU010374164.1:84656-95529 GCA_032191745.1 Picea mariana | reverse complement strand
ACATTAAAATAGAATGGTTTACAATTTACCAATTCAATAAATTTAGGAAACAAAAATAACACTTCCAATAATACAGGTAATAAAAACACAGGAGAGATGGATGGCATAATAAACAAACACATACAATCTTGATGTGGGTATGGATGACTCACTAGTTGATATGGATGTCATAATAAACAAACACATACAATCTTTAGAAAACACAAGAGAGAAAGATCCATTGGGGCAAAACGAAATCACCTCAAGCTCTTAGTTTACCATTATATTTATATGAAAATCACTTTAATAAAAATTGACCAAATCAAACACACTAAGAGCCCTTTGTTTACTTGTGGACTGTCCACTACTTTCCAAAGACTACAATATTAAATGATGGAAATAATGATAATAATAAAAGATATCTACATTGATATCAAACTACTACACTACTTCCTAGATCATATCAATCCCCCCTGGTTAAGTTAAAAGAATCCTTGCTTTCCTCCAAGTTTAGGAAGCTCGTGCTCTCCACATTGACAAAGAAACCAATAATAATATGTTGTGCCTTGTAGAAATGACCATATTTCATGGAGTCCATAACGACTAAGCTGGGTTTGGCTACAAGATTGGTGTAGAAGAAAATGTAAGGCAACATATGGCTCATATTACGACTTTCACATTTTCCCTTTAGCTTGGTCTCATCCCACATTATATGACCAACTGGAAGGTGACTACTAGCAATTGAGGAATGTTCTGCCAATAAAACTATAGATACAAGGCTACACTTGGGAAAAAGTAAGTGAAATGTAGTTTCCCTAGGCACAAAATAAACTAGTGAGAAAAAATGAGAAATGAAAAATGATAGTAGGATTGCATGAAGCTCGAAGACAACAACATGCATAAACACCATCATTATGTAGCTAGACTAGAAAATGTTGCTCATAGGTTCGACTATAATAATGAACATTACCGCAAGTTCAATGCTCAACATAATTTTTGTTATACCATTTAAAATGTCTAGATGTGTTGGGGTCATACGAAAGAGGATGTACATGAACAATGTGCCTAGCTCTTTAAAGCTATTAATATAGATCTTGCTTGCACTCAAAAGATTATGCTCAATCATAGCATAATACAAAATAGTTGGGTTGAGTTGTCCCATAGGAGTACGTTCTTATAGGGTTTGAGTTCTTTAGCAAATGCATCATTTTTATGGGGGCATTGGGGGCCATCAAGAAGAAGAATAGTGCATGTTCCTCTAGCGCTACGTACTCGTTGGAGTGCATCTTCATCTATCTACTCGTTTCCTACTTAGAACTTTTCACTTTGTGAGATCTCATAAAAGTGAAGTGCAACATCTAGAAATTTATGTTTCATATCCAAAATGCGTGCATAACAAAAGGACGACTTAGAGCACCGATTTAGAGGATTTTCATCCCGATTTTCTTCCCACTTAACCATATTTTCTTCCAGATTTTCGTCCCACTTAACCATAATTTCTGGAAAACTATAAGAAGTTTTTCTGTGCAATTCGAATTCAAACAAACTTCGAGAGATACCTGTAAGGGGTTTCATGGTTATTTTACGACAAGTTTGGGTTTCCTCCCTTCAATAAATACCGGTCTTAAACCCAAACCAATTAACTAAATTTAAAGGAAAGGAACTACAACCAGGAGAACTCAGTTCAAGAACAATTCCTACACCCGTAATGCCTATTGTCACAAGCACATTTTCATAATTTAATAGAGTACAAGCTACAACCACGTAAATTCAATTTCATGCATAACAAGCTACAACTATATGGTCTCTGTTCCCCAAAGGCATTCTACAGCTATAATTCGTTGTACACAACATATTTCAGTATGAATACCCTTTATTTACTTCTCCTCAAACCGTGTCGATTTATTTACTTCTTCTCATACCATGCGGATTTATAGATTAAGTATCCACATGAATTTTCAGAGCATAGATGAAAAACTTATCTATTTATAAACTGCATACCAGCAATTCACTAAGGCTGAGCGATTTTCCACCCAACTGTAAGATCTGTTGCACTTAAATCTCTCTGCAATAATTAACACCCTGGCCAGGATATGATACTATGATACTACAAGGACGAAATTGGCAAATGCAGAAATTTTTGGGCAGTCTCCTCATCTTAGAGTGGGAAATTTACCAACCAAGTGTCACACTGCTGAGTTTCCAAAGACATAACAACTCTTGGGCACCCACAATACCTGCTCCACATAGGAAATTTACCAACCAAGTGTCACACTGCTGAGTTTCCAAAGACATAACAACTCTTGGGCACCCATAGTACCTGCTCCACACAACACATGCATATATCTTCCTTCTCTACTCAACAGTTCCTCAGAAGTCTCCCCCTCCATTGCTCTCCAAGTCTCCCCCTCGAGTGCTCTCCACTGTGTGCATATGAAGGTTCCAAATGCATTCTAGTAATTCTAGTAGATTTCTCTCAGTTCTTTCCCTTCTCAAGGTGATCAACAATTCTTTTCATGGTTGTTACTCACACATTGTGGCTGCATGTTTCTTTTTAGTATAAAAGTACGTTTTTCCTCGTCATCTCTCTCACTAGAATTGGCTTTCCTCCCTACTCAAATTTTCCTTCTCTTTTTCTCCTATGCATGTTTGACTCTCACAATTCCCCAAATTGAGGTATTCATCCCATGCTTTCATAACTAGGTGAGATGACTCTTTCACCCACCTCTTACATGCATTCAATGATACAATTCCCATCATGAGGGTACTTAGCCCATGCTCTCATAACTAGGTGAAGCAACTTTCCCACCAACCTCTTATATGCATTCAATGATTGGGTTTTGAAATGGTCAAAAGGGAAAACAGATGGTCAATTACAAAAATTATTTAGAAAGGTGGCTTGGAATTATTAGACATGTAGAACCTCCGCCCCATACCCCATCACTTTTCCCCACTCTTGGTATCATAGCCCCTTTAGGTGTTCATGGTCAATCAATCACTTGGTTTCTTTATTAACTACAAAATATAAATGTATCGAATATTCAGTATGTCCAAATCACTGTGACATTTCTACCTCATGATGTAAAGTAAAGCATGGTAATAAAATGTCCATGTCAAAATAAAACTAGCATTACACATAGTTAATTGCAAATTAATCAAGGGGATCAAAACTAGAACATTACACAACACCATCCTGCTTATCATCCAAATTTATATCTCCTCCATTAATGGCATCTGGTAGAGTCTTCAACATATTCAAGGATTCCTTTTCCTAACAAACATGCTCTACACTATACATTTGATGCCATTTTGGAGGAGTAGGACAAGGACTTGCTAAGTGAGTGGTAGCAACCACTGGTTGTTGGCCCATGCTAGTGTCTACATATGCAATACATAGTTCTCTTCCCCTAATTGAAGTCCTAATGGTTTGTGACATAAATCTTCAATAGGTAAGTTGTTTAACTGCATGCAAATGTATGCTCACCTCATATCATGTTTTGGAGAAATTGAACACTTGTAATTATCCCATTAGATGGAATGTTGAAATAGCTATGGCTTCTTAAAAACAAATAAAAGGAGGTGATGTTGTTCAGTGAGATCCCCCAATGCTTTCATCCTTGCATGTACCTCCAAGTATTCTTGGAACCAAACATTTTATGTGAAAAATACCAAAGTAGCATCCTTTTCACTATTAGTTTGAAAATTTGCAATTGGGTCTGCATGGACATGACAACACGGTGCTAGTTTAGCATGTGATAATCTATAAGTAGGTGCATTGGGAAGTGACCCCTTAGGAATTAGATCAATAGTATGTTCAATCTTGTACTGTGGGGTCAAACCTTGAGGCTCCTCAAACACATCTTGATAATCATATACTAGAGTATGAAGGGATGTGAGGACCTACTGTATTGCAACATCTAGTTTGATTTGGTGCACCACACATAAATGGAGACATTGCTTATGTTGTACTTGCTTGACCGCTGCATGACCAGTAAGAAGCTGCAAAATTGTGTCGGTGGCAATTTTAAACTTGAAACCCTTTGCACACTGGAACAAAGTATATTTATTTGGACCGACATCATAGATAAATTTGCAATCTAGCTAGTATGGACGACCCAATATGAGAATAACACAATCCAATGGGGTAACAACACATTCCACCATATCTTGAAAATAAGGCATAGAAAATGTGACCAAGTAGTGATGATTAACCAATGAATGATTTCCATTATTAATGACCCATCCCAAATGGTATGGGTGAGGATGGGGAATGGTGAGGGGATTTAGTTTTGAGACTACAAAGGCTACAATTAAATTCTTTTGATTGTCGTTATCGAGGATGAGATGGTAAATGTTGTCCTTGATTTGGGAATTATGGGTAAACAAGGCGTCTCTGTCAACTAGGGTATAATGGCAAGTTAGGAGGATCAGGATTGCATCAAGGATGGAAGAGTTTGATACTTTGATGATCTCTAGTGGCTATGAAGATGTCGGACATGTAGGAGAGGTGTCACATTGTTCAAAAAATAGGGCCTTGGGAGGAGATTAACATTGCAAAACAAAACACTCCTTGGATGATTGTGTATTAGATTTATGAAAAGAGCAATAAGAGGGTTGTGCTATGTAATGGAGGAGAGACCATTGCAAGCATAGGAGATGAATGGGAAGGGTTAGGTGAATAGAGAAAAGTAAAGGATGAATGAGGAGAGAGAACACACAGTGCTTCCCAAATTTGTGTTTTGATGTAAGCACTCTTTCAAAATATTGATTGAGGCTATCATAATCAAACACTTCGACCTTGGTGTGTAAAAGACACAAAATAGTAATAAAATTTATATAGAGAACAAGTGTTGGATTTGTGATAGATAATTGCCCCTGGAGCTTAGTAAATTGAGCAATATAAGCTTGAACCCACTGACTGAGAATTGGTCAATATGAAGCGAGTGTGCCCATACAGAATTATAATACCGTGGTGGGTAAAATCACTANGAATGATTGTGAAGATTATGCCACCACTCTAGCACTATCCCATCTACATGTAGCATTTCCCATCCAAGTGTCTTGGTATCTTTTATCTTGGGCTGAGAGTCAAAATACATGGATAGACTTCTTATCCAAGCATTAATAAGTTCACCATCCATTTAATCAAAATACTTGGGCAAGGTAATCTTGGGTCCTAGGCGCAAAGATTCTGGAGCATCTAATGATGATCCCTTTAGTGGGGTCAAGGCTTGTATCACTACGTGCAATGTGCCATAGTGATATGGAGGAATTGTGGTGAAGAAACCTTTGAGTTGGATTTAGAGGTCGGTTTATTCTTACTAGGTACCATGTAGTAGATCTGTTTAGATTTAGATTGTTGAAGTATGCCATAGATTTGAGTACTTGATGCAGTGAATTCAGAGTATGAAAAAAAATAAAAAATAAAAAATCTTTAAATTTCATTGCAGAGATTAAATCAAACTTATGAAATGAAAGTAGGCTTTATAATAGGTGTAAGTTAATCTCTAGAACATTTATACTCTGATGCTAATTAATATGGCTTAAATAATAAACAAATTTATATAATCTTAAAAAAACAAAACAAGAAAGAACCTTTGGAACAAAACAAGCTCACCTTGAGCTCTTAATTTCTCATTAAATTTATGTTAAAAACCCTTTGAAGAAAGTTAATTGAATAAACTTTCTCATTAATTTATGTTAAAAACCCTTTGACGATATTTATTCCAAGTTGCATTAATTTTTGTCGTAGAGTTTAATCTTCTTGTTTTCATTTTTATAGGATTTGTCTGCAGTTAATTTCATTTATTGTTTTTATGTTTTGAATTTTTTTTTAAGAAGACTAACTTGCACATGCAATGATGAAATTATACTTTGTATTTATTACTTTTAGTTGACAAAGTGCCTTGATACTGAAGCATATACAAGCCAAGCCTTGTGAACTTTGTATGCATTGCTTAATTCCAATCTTGAAAGGAGAAGACTCCCTGGGAATTGTAAGGATTGTTAACATATTTCAGATAGTGGAAAACCTATAACATTTTGAATGATTAACTCTTTGATGACTCATAAGCTTTTGTTTTGGTTAATGAATCAACATTTTGAGGGGATCCATCAACTCATTAAATCAATTGACCATGTGAAAGGTGGTGAAAAGTGGTGAAAGGTGACAAGTTAGGCATTTGGGTTGAAAACTTCAAGGGGATATTTATATATCTCGTGAAGAATCATTCAATAAACTCACCCCCATCTACTTGTAAAGAGAAAATACTTTCCTCATTTGTCAATTGCTCTACCACCCACCCACCCACACACACACACACACACACATGGTAAAGGATTTGGAGCAACACACAAGGAATGCTAAAAGACATGCCTACATATAATTCTTGACCATAGATTCAAACACACCCTGTACGTATGACTCTAATATGAATTATTGGATCACACTCCAAAGGAAATGATTATAATTAACTATGCCTTTAGTATAGTGAAAGAGTTACTATAACCTATGCGTGAGATTAATTAGGATCCACTCATAAAAAAAAGTTTCTATAGGGACCTCTTTCACATCATTACTCACATCTTTACGAAAAACAGATTAAATTCTTCTCACTTCATAATTCATAGCTTAGTGGTTTATAATGGAGATCCATGGCTTAACCCAATGTGTTGCCATTTGTTGAGACCTCAACTAGACCCAAATTCTAAAGACTTGGAGACCCTCCTTTCTTGTTTTACAACTCTTGCATAAGCTTCATAATTTGATGTATTTCCTTTTCCCTAACAATTCCTTTAGTATAGTGAAGGAGTTACTATAACCTATGCGTGAGATTATTAAGGATCCACTCATAAAGAAAAGTTTCTATAGGGACCTCTTTCACATCATTACTCACATCTTTACGAAAAACAGATTAAAGTCTTCTCACTTCACAATTCATAGCTTAGTGGTTTATAATGGAAATCCATGGCTTAACCCAATGTGTTGCTATTTTTTGAGACCTGAACTAGACCCAAATTCTAAAGACTTGGAGACCCTCCTTTCTTGTTTTATAACTCTTTCATAAGCTTCATAATTTGATGTATTTTCTTTTTCCTAACTAATTCTTTATGATTGAAGGGGTTTTGAACTTCTTATTTGTCTCATGTTTATAAAAGCATGTTGGTGAATCATGTGCCTTTATTATTATGTTAAATGAAACATTTGTCTCTTATGTGTTTTCCTTTTTAGATGGTTTTGGGTGGTAATTGACTTTGTCCTCACATTTGTCTTTAAGGGGATGACATCATGCTTTTCAACCTAAGGTAAAATATCATATTTGAAGAAGTATTTTGATTGCATGGAAACCTTCTATTCAAAAGCTTGTTGGATGTTCATCATGCTCTTTTAGACTTTAGAAATAGTGAGTTTGAAAGTCGCCCTTATGCACTATCAATCCATTTTATAACTTGTATTTTGAGAAAGTTTGAACTTCCATGATAGCACATCATGCCCTTTTTCAAACTCACTTATTTCAAAGGTTAGCAAGACCCTCATTTTTGTGTCGAGCCTTTTTCTTCATTTAAAGTTGACACTTTTCAAAAGGCTTCGGTAGTTATTGGGCCATTTTCATTTTTGAATAAAGTGAATTTCAAGTTTCCTCGATTACGTCATCATACTCTTCCAACTTTTGAAATGTTGTGCTATTCAAAAGTGACTCGATAATTCATCATGCCTCTTTTAAAGTTCTACATTTTGAAACCACGTGATAAATCATTGGACCTTGCTTGAATATTAATGGTTTGAAAGTTCGAAGGATCTAGATGGCTTGTTCATCGAGCCATTTCCAAACATTGAAGAATTGTTTTTTTTTAAAGACATCGATGAAGGTTACAAGGAGAGTATTTTGAAGAGGCCAAATGGGCTTGCTAGGTCCTTTTCAAATTTTTATGTTTTTGTAAGACCTTCAAATCAGCTCGACAATTCATTGGTCTATTTTCATTATTTCGAAATTTTTCTTTCTTTCGAAACCTCCTCCCAATTCCTTGTTCATTAGGCTCTTTTCAAAGATGTAAGCTATGAACATGTAAATTTTGGCTTGGCAGGTCTTGGAATACCTTTCACAATCTCTTTACAATCGTTCATTCTCACCAATGAGGTCTTAATGAGGTCTTTATGCAGTACAACAAGGTATTTTATAACAATTTTTTCTAACATAAATTTCAATTTGTTTAAAAAATTTGGTTTACACATTCATCTATAGAATAATAAAATTATAATAACTTACATTATCAAATTTCTTACTTTAATTGAAGGACATTGATTCATCTCATTCTTACTATGAATCACATATATACATTCATTATGACTTTAGCTAAAATTTTGATTATATTTTCTTTTTAATACTTGAGTTCTTTCATTTTATAAGGGTTGGAAAGCAAAAATAGTATAATGGGACAGTGTTAATGTAAGCCTATTGGACTATAGTTGGCAACCCATATATATCCTTTTTTGAAGATTGGAAGTAATGCAAGAAAATGATAATGGATAATGCCAATGTAAGCCTATTGAGCTAGTTGGAAACTTGTGCATATCCTTTTTTTGAAGATTGGAAGTAATGCGGGAAAAGGATAAATGGGTAATGTAAGAATTTTGGGCTAGTTGGTATCCCATGTATATCCATTTTATAAGGGTTGTTAAGTAGGAAAGGATAATAGTGTAATGCCAATGCGAGTTTGTTGGGATAGTTGAAAAATTGTGTATATCCTATTTTTAAAGATTGGAAGTGGTGTCAAAGGTTGATAGATGGTTCAAAAATCTGTTGCTCTTAAAGGAGTCGAGAGTTCGAGCCTTTCCATTTCATATAAAATTAAGAATATTTTGATTAACACTATTAGGATTTGAAAAGAGAGTCCTCATAGTTAGTGCTGGATGGAAAACTACAATCTTGAAAGATTTTAGGGTTCAAATTTTCACATTTTATATGATATTGAGAATTATTTTGATGTACAATGTTGCAAAATATAGGTTCCATGTCGTATATTCACTTTTTATTTTTATTTTTTCCCTTTTAAATCATTGTCCCCCATGTAGCATGGTACAAACTCACAATTTTTCCAAAAAAATGTGGATTGAACTAGAAAATTGAAAATTATTTGCTTGAAGTAGCAAAGTTAAAAAAAATGCACATGTAGAGTTTTGTTTTTATTTATTTATAATGTTATGGACACTCTGTTTAACTAAGTAACTTAATGCTATTTGATTTTATTGTTTGGATTGTAGGCAAGGTATGTAGAAAACGAGGAAATAAACCTTGTAGAGAACATTTGGAAGCTATGGAGGAGGTAAAAATGTTTGTCCTTTTAGATATAGCTCTAAAGACAAATGTAACCAATATTTCTTATAATAGTATGCATAATATTTCAAGTTTTTTATATTAGGTGGGTGGATTTTAATAAATACTTGTTTTTGATAGGTTATTGATCTTTTTTACTATGATGTATATAGCTATATGCTAGAATTTGAAGGTGTCCCCTTTATCAAAAAGGGAATCATCTAATTGTTTATTTCATTCTATGCTTTGTGCATCCAAAACTTGATTATAAATTAGTCATACCAAACTTAATAAGCTATGATTAAGGCCTTAGAAATAGAAGCTCATTAACTTGGATATAATTGTCATTGTTTGAGGTAAATACATGCTCATCAATAATTGTGGTATGATGAACTTGGATATAACATAGTGCTAAAAATGATATATATTATTTACATTTGCAACAAGTTTGGCTATTGATGATTCACCTACAAAAGAAGTCTTCAAGATGATGATAATATTTTTGAAGGGATGGACATGGACATGGAATAATAAGAGTTTATAAGTTTTTTTATCCCAAAATGAAGTACACATGTACTTAAGACCTTTTCTATAAAGGAAAATTGCCAGGAAAATTGCCTCACCATTGCACATGTAATTTAAAAACTTTTCACCATTTCCATGTCCACTCTGTATTCACACCCAAGCCCAATGCACCCATGCACAACATTGGGAGCAACTCACAATCATGTATATAGAGGTTGTATATGGTGGTCATTATGAGGTTAGAAACTTTAGAGACGTTTATGAATCCATTAGTTTAATGACATGAAGTAGAGTGCTATTAATGTCACTTGTCAAGATTGTACCTACATAATACAAATCCTCAAGTTCCATTTGGGAAAATAACATATATGTATATTATTTGCTTCTATACATATAATTTGCTTGAATACAATATGTCCAAGGATATTTTCTTTTGAAATTTGAGCAAGACTTGGTGGTCTAATTATGATTTAAGCTTTCTTCAAAACTTCTTTTCTACCTTTTCATTGATTCTCTAGGCTTCTTTGTTCGATGAAAACCAACACTATACAACTTTTTTTCCATTTTTTCTTTATTAATATCTTCGATAAGGTTTGCAAGTTATATCTTCTTGAGGCCCACACATTAAAATAGAATGGTTTACAATTTACCAATTCAATAAATTTAGGAAACAAAAATAACACTTCCAATAATACAGGTAATAAAAACACAGGAGAGATGGATGGCATAATAAACAAACACATACAATCTTGATGTGGGTATGGATGACTCACTAGTTGATATGGATGTCATAATAAACAAACACATACAATCTTTAGAAAACACAAGAGAGAAAGATCCATTGGGGCAAAACGAAATCACCTCAAGCTCTTAGTTTACCATTATATTTATATGAAAATCACTTTAATAAAAATTGACCAAATCAAACACACTAAGAGCCCTTTGTTTACTTGTGGACTGTCCACTACTTTCCAAAGACTACAATATTAAATGATGGAAATAATGATAATAATAAAAGATATCTACATTGATATCAAACTACTACACTACTTCCT
>JASDQU010374164.1:54597-77595 GCA_032191745.1 Picea mariana | reverse complement strand
TTATTGATGACTATTCTCGCAAGACTTGAGTTTACTTTTTAAAATCAAAAGATGAAGTGTTTGGAAAATTCAAGGAATTCAAAGCCTTGATAGAGAATCTCTATGAAAGAAAGATCAAGATACTCAGATCAGATAATGGAGGAGAATACACTTCAAAAGAGTTTTTAAGCTTTTGCATAGATGCCAAAAATAATAGGGAACTCACCACTCCCTACAATCCTCAACAAATTGGTGTAGCACAAAGAAATAACATAACTATAATAGAAGCAGTGAAGACTATGATCCATGATCAATATCTTCCAATGTACTTATGGGTAGAAGCAACAAGAACAATAATGTATGTACAAAAAAAATTATCCCATAGTGCACTTGGGTTCAAAACCCCCAAAGAAATGTTCTCCGGAAAGAATCCAGAAGTAAGCCATCTCAAGATATTTGGTTGTCTAGTGTTTGTACACATTCTGAAAGAAAAGAGAACCAAGTTGGACCCTTCAGAAAATAAGGGAATATTTGTTGGATACTATGAGGTCTCAAAGGCCTTCAAAATTTATATACCATGTTACCATCACATTGAGATAAACAAAGATGTAACCTTTGATGAAGATGCATCACTCAAGAAATTAAGAAGATGCTAGCTTGAAGAAGTATATGAAGAAGAGCTTGTGGCTCCCAGAGTTGCAGAACCAGTAAGGGAAGTCATAGTTTCCCATGATGATGAGATTCATGAAGATCATGATATGATAGAATCTCAAGAGCCTCCCTAGATGATGATCTCTCAAAAGAGAAAGATAGCTTGGGAAAGGGAACTTATTCAATATGGAGAGAAGTATGGTGCTCCAGAAGGAACCATGAGACAAGTCAAGAAGCCTAAGCCATTCTCCAGTTATATGGCTTTGATGTGTGATCTCTTAGAGAAGAAGCCTACTTCCTTTGAAGAAGCCATTCAAAAGAAATAATGGGTAGATTCCATGACATAAGAATACCAATCCATTGTAAAGAATGATGTATGGGATATAGTTCCCAGACCTAAGAGAAAAGATGTGGTATCTTCCAAATGGTTATACAAGATAAAACATGTTGTTGATCGAAGTATTGAAAAATATAAAGCAAGGTTTGTAGCTTGTGGATTTTCCCAAAAGGAAGGCATTGACTATGAAGAGACATTTTCTCCTGTAGTCATATACACTTCTATAAGAACCATCATATCCCTTGCAGCTAAGATGAAGTGGAAATTACACCAGATGGATGTGAAAACAACATTCTTGAATGGTGTCATTGAAGAAGAAGAGTATATAGAACAACCCCAAGGGTTTGAAGCTGAGCACATAAAGACTCATGTATGTAGTTTGAAGAAGGCTCTGTATGGATTGAAGCAAGCTCTCGGAGCTTGGTATGGAAGGATTGACAGTTTCCTAATGAGCTTGGGCTTTACCAAGAGTAAAGTTGATTCTAACATTTGCTTCAAGGTTATGAATGATGAGCCATTTATATTGTTGTTATATGTGGATGACTTATTCTTAATCAGAGAAGAAAGTATTATCACTGATTGTAAGAAGAAGCTCATTGCATAATTTGAGATGAAATACCTAGGCCTAATGCACTATTTCTTAGGTCTTGAATTTTGGCAGAGCCCAACGAAGATCTTCCTTAACCAAGAGAAGTATGCAGTTGAAATATTGAAGAGGTTTGATATGTTGGAGTGTAAATCCATGAATACACCCATGGAAACAAATCATTGGACCATTGATGTATCCGACGAACACCAAGCCAGATATATGTTTTGTTGTGAACACCTTGAGTCAGTATCTGGTAGAGCCCAGGCATGTTCACCTTGTTGCTACAAAACATGTGATGAGATACCTTAAGGGTACGTTGGATTTTGGTCTCTGCTACAATGGAGATCAAGACTTTAGACTGATTGGTTATACTAATTCAGATTGGGCTGGAAGTGTTTCTGACAAAAAAATTGATAGAAAGAGCACTTTAGGATGTTGCTTCAGTTTAGGGTCAACCATGACTTCATGGCAGAGTAGGAACCAATCTAGTATTTCTCTCAACACAAAAAAAGAGGAATACATTGTTACATGTTCCTCCAGTTGTGAATCCATATGGCTATGACAATTGTTGACATGTCTGTTTGATCTATAGATGGAAGTAATCGTGATTCTATGTGATAACTAGAGTTGCATAAAGATGACAGAGAACCATGTGTTCCATGACAAGTCGAAGCACATAGAAATATGGTATCACTACATTCGTGATATGGTGCAGAGGGGAGCCACAAAGCTCCAATATGTTGGCACAAATGAGCAGGTTGTAGATGTGTTGACCAAGCCCCCATCTCGTGTAAAGTTTGAGAACTTTCAAGACAAGCTTGGTATAGTCCGAAAGGACCTCCCTTGAAAGGGGGAGTTATGTTGATGATACTATGGTATCCTTACCAATAACGGGTAGCTCAGTTAGGATTTTATATCTTAGGGGATTGATCATCCCTGGACAGATCCCGAAGGTCCTGCAAGGATGGTATGTCATAGTACTTGTTCATGTATATGATAGATATGGTTAGTAGTGGTAGCTCTGTTAGGATTTTTATAATCCTAGGGAATATTATGATTCCAGGAAAGATCTTGAAGGTTTGTTAAGCACAGTCTGTCAGAGTACCACGTGATAGCTCCATTAGGATTTTATATCCTAGGGAATCTTATGATTCCCGGGCAGCTCCGTAGGGACTGTCAAAGTANGTTGCTCTAGCCTTCTTGTTGTGATAATGTTGTTTCTCCAACCTTCGTGTTGTGATGAAGTTGTTGCTCCAGCCTTCGTGTTGTGATGATGATGTTGCTCCAGCCTTTGTGCTGTGATGATGATGTTGTTGTTATTTATGTTATTGATGATGATGATGTATTAGTGTTATATTAATTCATGTTGATGGAGATGATGATGCTACTCCAACCCCATGTTGTGAATGATGATGATAAAAACTTTTGATGATTTATAGATATGTCAGTCAGTGTTCTAGATGATGTTAATGTTGTTTGCCTCTCTCTCTCTCTCTCTTGATGATGTTGTAGAATACCCTTCTTGTTAAGGGGGAGTGTTTAAATATTGTAACTGCAAAGAATATTCTATTTATTATCGAGTCATTATTACTTAGATCAATCCCCTTTTGTGGATTCATCATGTCGAGATTTGTAAATGAGCAAATCCCCTTTTGTGGATTGGCCAAACCCTAAATATATCATGCAAATTAAGAAGTCATCCCCCAAGCCTAATTAAAGTGGTTCTCACCACTAAGTGAATAAGTCGACCTTGCCCAGTGAAGAGACACCTCCCTAGTGCCTGCCAATTACTATAAATAAGAGAGGTTAGCACATCATTAATACACTCACGCATTCACTCAACAAGTGCGCAAGTTTGGAGAAAGTTGCAGTTGGGAGAAGAAGGAAGAGAGAGGCACATTGCTCAGTGTTGGATATTCTCTAGTGTTTGGTTTATTGTCTTGGCATTGTATTGACTATCTATATTAAGGAAGTTTTTGTTGGGTTTTCTCCCCCATGAGGGTTTCCTAGGATAAATGTTATGTATCTTCTGATTGTGTTTCTCTCAGTGATCCTACTTATGATATTGTTATCTAGTAAATTGAAAAGAAACTTAATAGTTTCTCAAAACTTAACAAAAACTACCCACATAACAAAGACAACAACATTTGTTTTTGGAAAACAGGATGCCAAATTTGAAGAGCCAATTCATATATCTATTGTTTCAACGAGCACAACTATCTAGGTCTTCATATGGATTGAAGGTGGAATTTCAAGAGAAAATTATTTAGAACAAGTAATCATAAAAAGCATAAATCCAAGGTAAATCTACTTATGATCATTTTAGAGGAACCAATATACCAAGGATGTCTGAAAAAAACAAACTAAACTTGTAATGGAACCAATATTAAAGGTGGGAGAACTATAAAATGTAGTATTTTCAACAAGTATAATGCTTATGGCTAAGGTTGAATTTCAATATAGTCCTTCCAAAAGTTCTTATCAATCTAAAAATACAATCTATGAATAATGGTAAAAGAATGAAGAACATCTAAATAAGTTCTTAAGGCTCTAAATACTACATTGCAAAAATTGATCTTAGCTAGATTGATGACAAGATACCAATACAAATTTGCAATAAAGTTTACAAGATAATATCCAAAATACTCACATATATACTTAAATTAGTCCTCCTCAAAACATAATATCAAGATAAACAAGGAATTTTTTTTTTAAGAATGAATATCCTAGATCATACAATGGTAGCTAAAGAGATTGTACGTAAACACATAGTGGGAAATAAGAAAGGAATGTTGATAAAATTAGATATGATTTTAGCATATGACAAAGTAAAATGGGAATTAGTGGACAAGGATCTTACAACTTTTGGTTTATCTTAAGAATATACTAAGTCAAATATAAGTTTCTTTAGCTTAGAATCATTTGTAGTGGTAATTAGAAATGGGTCTCATAAAAACATATTCCAAGTACTTACCAAAATTTTACCTATTTTTCATTATGATAAAATCTATGTTACTGGATCCACCCCATGATTAGACCTATATGGATTGAATTTCAAAACAAATATGGTTTTGATCCATACAAGACTTGTATATGGTATGCCAACGATTCACTAATCCGTAAAGAAAAAAAAAATTGGTCTGAAAGCTAGAGTAAAATAGCACTTACAAAGACAAAGGCCAAACTAAAAAGAATATCAAGAGACTAAAAGAAAAATGGAGCCTCCTACATGAAGGCAACTTCAAAACAAATGTATATAACTATATTCAACACATGAATAAGTTTAAATTAAGGAGAATGATGTAACATAATTCATGAGATAAATTTCAACCTTGATCGGGAACACGTGAATAAGTTTAAATCGAGGAATATGATGCAACATAATTCATAAGATAAGTTCAACCTTGATAGGGTAAAGCCTATTGCTATAAATACACATCCATTCAATAAGGAGGCCATGCCAACTATAGCTAAGAATAATGACAACATATCATAAATCATCACATGCTAAAATCCAAAAAATAGATATTAAGAATAAATAACATAAAACACACAAAATTATGTTGAAAATAACAAATTCAATCCAAGAAATGACACTATAATCTCTTATGAATATAGTATGTGTATATGACGAAATAGAAACAAAATGAAACAAGAAAATGACTTGAAAAATAAAAAATAATGAAATATGCATATAAAAAATATTTCAATAAGAAAATATTAACATTTTGACATATATAAACGAAACAAGAAAATGACTTATCCTTGTTTTTTTCGGGCTTCAAGTATGGGGTAGTTATTGTTTTCCATTGATCACTCTGTAGTTTGATTTGACTAGAATCAGAGGTGGAGCCCTTTGGTGAGTCTGAGTGCCTCACTAATGGACAGTGAGGTTAGTGCCTTGCTCAATGCGGCCGATGAGGAACACTGGGAGAGGACAGGTTTTTATACATCGATAGACTTATTATGTGACTTAAATAAAGCCAATCGTCGCTCCTTAAATTTTATTAACAGCACTTGCAGTCTTGAACGGTCTCCTCCGAAGGCTTTCACTACACCCCTTACAAACTCTGTAAAGGATCCTTACATCTCTCATTCGAGTTTAAGACATGAAGGCGTTCTTCCTATCTCCCTGAAGACAAACCAGGGTTATCTAGGTGAAGAGGCAACTGGTTTTCAGAACTTAGAACATAGGACAAAGAACACTGAGATACTTTCTACTAATCATGTGGATAAGTTTGTTAAGGAAAGGTGCACTACTAAAGTTTGGAAACCAAAAATATAGAGACAGAGATTGGTCATGGGGGCCGATATCGGTCTGGAGGAATCCTGCAACTTGGTGCTCTGCACCGTAGTTGCTAGGTTGGCCTATCGCTCTCGTTTTTCTACTTCGCTTGAGGAATGGGTGAAGACAAAATGGGTTCCTTTTGTAGGCTACTGTTCTATGTTCCTTTCTCTGTCACGGGGATGGTTAGGTTTTGTTTTTAGAAGTCCGGAAGATACTAAAAGAATTATGGATAAATTTTGGAGGATAGATGGTGGGAGCATAATGATAAAGAGGTGGAGATTCAGTTTCAATCCAACTACATAATATTTTAGCTTTCGACACTTATGGGTGCTTCTCCCGAATCTACCCTTGCAAATGTGGAATCACAGACCTCTGGAGGCAGTAGGAAATTGCATTGGTCGCTTTATCGGGGTAGATGAAGATGTGTTACATTCAAGTGATAAAAGGATGGAAAACGTTCTGGTTGAGGAGGACACCCATGCGGGTTTATCAGAGGTTTTAGAGATAGAGTGGAGAGACCTCTTGTTTACGCAAATGTTGGACTATTTAGGCTCGCCTTTCCGATGTACTAGATGCAGACGAATAGGGCACCTAAGAAATAATTGTACCTTTATTCAGGGAGCACGTGATGGATTTGGCTCATCGGATGAAGAAATTGGAGACACAATTACTAGACTAGTGGAAGATTCTGAAGCTTTGGAGTCTCCGACACTTAGCATGAACGACAATCTTGAGGATAAGGACACATCTTTTGTGGGTAAGTTAATTTTTTTTTGTCCAAAGCTCTTTAACTCTTTATCATCCTAGGAGAGAGAACTTTTAAATAAGGATCTTGCCCCTGTTTCATCGTTAGGAAAGGACATTGTTAGAGAAAATTCACCTATTTTAGATGTTGTTGTTTCTATCATGGGTGGGTTGGGAGAAAAAACCCCTTTGGAGAATTTTCCTATAGCCACGGCCTCTGCTAGTTTACCTTATCCTCTGGTGTAGGGGGAAGATTTGAATTTTGTTCCGGGCTATAGTGAGTCGCCTGTAAGCGATTTCGTTTTAGACAGTGTTCTGTCCGATTTGATCTTCCCTTTAGCTAAGTCCTTGACCCCTATTCCGTTAATGACTTATGTGGGGAATTTACCTATGGACAAACATGCAGAGAATGGGATGTCGGAGTCTTATAACCCAAGTGTTACTTCCTCCTTAACAGACCCTACGTGGTCACGTGGGTTGGGCTTCGAGCTTTCTCCTCTTAAAACAAGAAGTGGTCGGCGGTTGGAAGGGGTCGGTATAAACACTATAGATACTCCTGCTTCTTCTTCTAAACAAAGGGCGCTTAGAGGCATAAAGTCCCAAGCCAGGGGTAAACCATGATTTTTATCACCCTAAATATCAGAGGGGTTGGAGGGCCCCTGAAATTGGCCTCCTTTCATAGATTACTGTTTAAAACCTCTCCTAATCTCATTCTTCTTCAAGAAATGTTGGTGACAACGGAAAAGGCCAGATCCTTCATGAACAAGATAAAACTGGACTAGTGTGTTTGTGCGATCAGTGTTGTTGGAACTTCTGGAGGACTACTGGTGTCATGGAATCCATCCTTTTTTGAATTGGTACCTTATTTATGTATTGGTGGGTTTTTTTTGACAGGAACATCAAGATTGGATAACAAAAAGCTATCCTTTCTAAATGTTTATGGTCCCTGTTAGGAACACAAAATTTTATGGGAAGCGTTAGAGGATTCTGGATTCCTAAGACACAATGATTTAATCTTGGCAGACGATCTAAATTTAACCACTTCCCCAGCTGAAGTATGGGCTAAGTCTACACAACTGGACTCTTTGGCAGGTTTCTTCAAATCTCTTTTCCAAAAAAATGGCCTGGTGGATGTAGCTCTGGTGAAAAAAGTGTCGACTTGGCGAAATGGAAGAACAGGTGACACCTGCATTACAAAGAGACTTGACCATTTCATCCTAGCATAAACTCTTATAGAATCAGTCCAGAAGTTTAGAACTTGGGTTGAGTATCCCTATTTGTCTGATCATGCACCTGTGTTGTTGGAGTTCGGGTCTAGTTTTTCGACTATTGCCTCACCATTCAAGTTAAATCTGGAGTGGTTGAAGGATGATTCCTTTGTGAAAATTGTTAGACAGGTCTGGAATGACCCACAACATTTACATATAGTCAGAGCTTAGTGACGATTGGTTGGGAAGCTATTTCTTTTAAAGGAAAGAGTTAAGGTTTGGGTCAAAGTGAAAAGACAAAAAGACCAGGCCGAGCTGTCAAAAATTGAGGAAACAATTGATTTAGTTTACAATAAAATAAATCTAGGACTTTCTTCTATGGAGGATTCTATAAAATTGTCAAAGCTTGAATTTGAAAGAAATCGTTATCTATTGGCAGAAGAAGAGAGCCGGCGTAAAAAAAGTCGGGCGATTTGGATAAAGAGTGGAGATAGAAACACTAAGTTCTTTCATCATTATGCCAACTATAGAAGAAATAAGAAATTTATTTGGGAAATAAATGATGAGGAAGGAAAAGTCCATTCAGGACAACAAGCTATTAAGGATGAAGTGGTCAGACATTTTAGTTCCTTTTTCAATGATACGGGCCAGACTTACATGGAAGAATGACTTGAATCAGTTAGATTATTCCTGATTTTTGTAAATTCTACGGAGGTTCAGAATTTAGAAAAGGAAGTATCAAGGGACGAAGTTTTTGAAGTTATTAAAGGTTTCGCCAGAGATAAAAGCCCTGGACCCGACGACTGGACTGTAGAGTTTTATCACTGCTTTTTTGAGCTTGTAGGCCAAGACCTGGTGGACATGGTCGAGGAAACGATATTGAAAGGGGAGGTGATTTCTTCTATCAATTCCACTTTCGTAGATTTGATTCCAAAAGTCAGTAAACCTTCAGTTTTCAATGATTTTCGGCCAATCTCCCTTTGTAACCTGTGTTACAAAATAATTTCAAAAGTTAATTCTAAAAGACTAAGACCAATTCTTTCCAGAGTACTTTTTGAAGAACAACTTGGATTTCTCAAAGGATGACAAATCTTGGATGCAATTGGAACCACGCAAGAATGTCTTCACAGCATTAGGTCAAAGAAGATGCAAGCATTAATCCTGAAACTAGATTTAAGGAAGGCTTATGACTGCACAAGTTGGGATTTTTTAAGACTTGTCCTTCACCAAAGTGGATTTGGGATAAAAACCACAAATTGGATCATGGCTTGTGTAATCTCCACTACCTTCGGTACTCTTATAAACAGAGAGGCTACAACTTTTTTTAAGTGTAGTAAAGGTTTGAGACAGGGATGCCTGCTATCTCCCTTACCTTTTATCTTAGTCATGGAGGTGCTTAGTCTGGCTTTAAAGAAACCAAAATCTGATGGTCAGATAACGGGGATTAAAGTGTCTAGTTTGATAAGGATCCTCCATTTACTTTTTGTGGATGACATCCTCATTATGACAAAAGCTTCCTTAGCTAAATGGAAAAAAATACAAAATATTCTTCAAGTTTTTTGTCGGGCTTCAGGATTGGTCATAAACGTCCAAAAATCCACTATTTTGCATGCAGTTGTTGACATTGGATCTCTTCAGAGTATAGTTGATGCTCTCGGTTATCCTTGTAAAGATCTTAGCTCAGGTTTCAAATACTTGGGTTACCTTCTGAAGCCAGGGAGCTACAAAGCAATGGACTGGCAATGGTTAGTTGACAGGTTTGAGTCGAGGATCAACCTCTGGTGTAACAAGTGAATCACTATGGGAGGTTGTTTAGTTCTTATAAAATATGTTCTCGAAAGCATACCAGTTTATTGATTGACTCTTTCCCATATTTCTACATCTATGTTAAATGTTTTATGCAGACTAAGTTTTGAATTCTTATGGTCCTAGAGTAAATAAAAAAAATGCTACCATCTTTGTAACTGACAAGATTTAGCAAAGCCTAAACAACTTGGAGGATGGGGAATTCGAAATATCTTTGTCTTCTATAGAGCATTAGCAACAAACACTTTGTGGCGTGCCTTGATGAAGCCGGGAATTCGACATCGGGTTATCAAAGAAAAATATTTACCACGTGTTCCTGTGATCACATGGTTGAGGTCGGTTGAGGGTTTTACTTCCTTTGGCTCACAATCTTGGAAAAACTTTCTAAATACCTTACCAGTCATCCTCCATTGGATAGCGTGGATTGGATTGGGGAAAGTGATCATTATTGGGAGATATACTATTATTGGATTGACAGAAGCATCCTTTCTATCAGGGGAATTGATTTGTGAATTAAACAGAAAACATATCTATTTTCTTTATCAAGCAAGTCGTCCTTTCTCTTTTAGCCTGCTGGGACATAATTGGGTAACTAGCAACAAGTTGGGACTGGAGGGGGATCTTGGCTGTGAGTGGGAAAAACTATAGAAACCATCTTTTGCATGCTGACATTGTCCTAAATGAAAAAATTGATGAAATTACATGGTTAGGAGATGATAAATCTGGTCTTATATCTGTGATAAATGTTTACAATACTCTTTCATGTAAGTTTTGGCCGGAAAAGGTTGTAGGATGGAGAAATCAATTATGGAAGTGGAGTTGTCCTTTAAAACTTAAACTTTTCGTTTGGCTCTTATTAGAGGATAAGATCCTTAACTGGAAAAATCTTCAGAGGAGGGGTTGGTCTGGACCTGGTTTTTGTTTTTTGTGTAGAACAAAAGAAGAGTCAAGCCAACATTTATTTGTTAGTTGTCTGTTCACAGTGTTGATTTGGGAAAGAATTGAAATGAGCCTAAACTTGGCAATTGGATGGAACACAGTTACTGTTATTGATTTCTTTCAAAACTGGTCTCTTCAAAACACTTATATCAAAGAGTTAGTTGCCTACATATGCTGGTATATCTGGAAGGACAAGAATAAAAAAATATTTGAAGAACGACCACCTTCGGCGAACATAATCCTTTTTCTTACCACATGATCTGTGAGTTCGATGCATATCAATGTTTTGGCCTCTACAAAAAGACTTCAACCTATCTTTCTTCCCGAAGATAAAGCACTTGCTTGGTTTGATGGGGCCTCTCAACTCAATGGAGATTTGTGTGGAGCGGGAGGAGTTATCAAAATTAGTGATCTTGTGGAGTATCGATGGACATTAAATTGTATCTCATGAACCAATTCTAAGGCAGAACTTATGGGAGCGTGGGCATCCATTATCCTGGCCAAAAGTCTTTGTATACAAGATTTGCATATGATAGGGGACTCATTGACTGTTATAAATTGGCTTAATGGTAAAGGCATATTACAGGTGGCCAATCTGGAGGGCTGGAAAAATAGAATTTGTGACTTATTGACTTTTTTTCAGGTTTATTAATTTTGCTCATATTTACCGAGAAAGAAATATGATGGTTGATGGACTGTAAAAAGGGGCTCTACTTTCGCCTGGGGGTCATATCGCCTACAGTCAATAGAATGATGGTCAGGAGGGACCTATCATCCTTTTAAAGTTGTAATTTTTATCTTTTCTTATCCTGGTTTGAGCATGGATTTTATTTTCTGGTTGCGGTTTTTCTGCGAATATGCAGTGATATGTAATTTTGATGCATGGACTATTTTCGGGCTTGGAGGTTTGCTGTGAATATGCAATGTCTTGTAATTTTGGTTTTGGAACCAAGTGGTACATAAGACTAGTTATGCCTGGTTTTTCTGGTATGTGATGAGACAACCTATGTAAAAGGATTATATATTATCATAAATATAAAGTGCAATTTTCTCTGGAAAAAAAACAAGAAAATGACTTGAAAAATAAAAAATCATGAAATATGCATATAAAAAATATTTCAATAAGAAAATATTAACATTTTGACATATATATTATATTTTATTGTAAAAATAAACAAAATTCCAATTACAATGAAATCAATAGAAAAAACATCTATGATACTATGATGCACTAGAAAAATCCCATTACGATATAATCAGTAGAACAAGCATCCATGGTACCGTAATGCATCGAAAAAATTCCATTATAGTGCACAAGTAAACCAATTTATAAACTAAACAAAACACAATAGGTTTCTTTTTTTTTCTAGGTTTGTAAGAATTCACATTTAGTTATACTTCTAGTAAATCAAGAGACAAGTTTAAAATTGTTTTTCCAGTACATGCATGTTGTTTACAAAATTGAAAAATTTGAAAAGTGTAGTTAGTATACAAATGGATCATTGGATTCAAAGTTTTTACAATTTGGTAGTGATATCGACTAGTGTTAGAGTGAATAAGTCCTTTTTAGACAGCTTGCACAATTGGGAAAATATCCATGAAACTTTTTACGTGCATTGTTCTTAGGATAAATCAATAAAATATAAACCATTCACGGAGGATGGAATTCACAACATGCATTCCATTGCCACATGCTCTTTGTCTAGGATGCATTGGACAACTTGTTCATAAGTGCTTGCAATGAGAGAAGGTAGTAACAACTCATTGCCCACATTTACTTAAAATGAATTAACATGGAGGCACAAAATCATTTTTGGCTCTCAGGACACCTTGTAACTACATTGGAAGAAAGAAGGTGGCAATGATGGTTTTTATTTATTTATTCCTTATACAATGTGCAATGGAAAGCCACAACTCAAGAACAATGAATAAATAACAAAATATAGTTGGATTAAATGGGGCATGAAATGAAGTTTAACTCAAGAACAATGAATAAATAACAAAGTATAGTTGGATTAAATGGGGCATGAAATGAAGTTTTTTCTAGAATTTTGATTACACAAAAACTGTGAACTATGTATTTATGGAATCATAATTTAAAACGTCAACAAACACTATTGAAAACAAGTGAATGCTTCGAGAACCTCTTGGGCCATTTCCTACAACATTTTTGAAGAGATACATGATTGGAATTTTCAATGCCAATTGTTCTTGAATTTGGAGGTAAAGTTCCTTGTAGCTTTTGTTCATTTGGAGCTACATCAAAAGAAGGAGCACAATCTAGGTTTCTTGTTAGCAGGATAGGAATATGATAAAATGCTATGCATTTTAAAAAAGAGAGGCATAATATTTTTATGAAGCAGTGCAAACAATTTGGAGACATATTTGAATGGAGAGAGTTTTACAATTGCATTGTCATCTTTGATAGTGATTTCATATTGCATGTTGTCATGATGGCTTGCAACAATAATCACAACAATAAAACCAACAATATATGTGTTGGTTGATGCCAACAACTAGGAAATAGTGGTGTCAAACATAAGTATATGGAGCTTGCAAACCTTTGCAATATTTTAAACCAAAGGTCCTGCATTCAACATGAGACAACAAGGCACATCACATCTCTCAAATGTTTGCTAGTCTTTGACTTCAACTATGTGTACACTCATGCCACAAGGGAAATATCAAACAAAGCGAGCAATTATAGTATTTTTTTCTGACAATAACGAGCAAGTTTGTATTAGAAAACATGTTGTGGTTGAAATGTATGGATTTCTAATACAAAATTGGAGAGGAAGGCCTCCACTATCCACAAAAATTCCAAGTATGAAATCAAAATTATCTCTACAAAAGCTGACCAACTACTATATTCTACTATGGCAAGTGTATTGCTTTACATATTGTCCCAGAAGTAGCCAAAATTTTCAAAACATGCTAAATTTTAGAAAGTTTAAAATGTTGGCCCATAAAGGATCCCATCAAGAACCTAAGAGTCTATTCATTTTCCTTCTAGATTTAGGTGAGCTTCTTGGTGATTTCTCACCACTAATTCTTCCAAGTTACCTTCTTGTTTGACTTCGTAGAGAATGGTAAACCATTGTATTGGAGGAACTTGAGATTGATTTCATACATAATAATATATATTATCCACTCAATGTTCCCAACCTTGGTTTCCACTACCCCCAATTGTTCTTCCATTACCAAATATTTTTATTCCTAATCTTGCATGTGAGTCTTCATGCCTTTATCCATTATCTTAGAATGAGAATTTGAATTAGTGTCTCAATTATGTGCCCCACCCACTCTTGGGCATCAATTTGTAGGGTGTTCTCCCACACTGAGTTCTAGTCACTCCAGTGTAGGGTAGCCTTGGTCACATCCCTCGATGCCTCCAAAATCCCCTTCTCAAACATCTTCATATTCCTTTGAACCTCAATCAACTTGCACTTTACCCAATTCTCATTCCTACATTGTGACATAACTACCGAAGGAACTATTGGATTGAGGCTCCTTTCATTGCTTTGTGTATTAGCATATACCCCTACCACAAACCCACGTTCAAGAGAAATCCAAAAAATTCTAATCAATAACCATACCATCCCACACTAAGTCAAAGAACCACACATTAAACTATGTATCAAACCCATCATTGTCAAAATATAATACAAGGAAGAGAATATGGAGGGGAGATTTGATTTCTCATCCTTCACTCCATGCAGTTGATACCACATGTTGATCACTTCCATGCAACTGGTACCATAGGAAATGGATTTGGAGTGTTCATGTTAGTGTATTTTTTTAATGAAATACATTCATTTTTGTAATTTCCTTTAGTACAATAGATGGTGCACCAAATTTTCTCTTGTCCTTGATTTTTTCCTTGCTCATTTCTTGTAATTTATTTTCCAAGACAATCAATTGAATTTGCACTTATGCAATCTTGAGGATGGCTCCCTTGTTAGATCTCTAGTTGATTCTAGCCACATTGCGATCTCCATGGCTTCTATTCGAGTGGATATTCACTATCATGTTATAGGAATACTAATGTGAGTGAGCATTGCAGTGATCAACCAATGTTTATGATGCATGTCTTATATATGGACTGTTAATCTTGCCAATAGGTCCTTGAACCTCTAGTCATATCCCATACATATTCCTCGATTACCTGCTTTATCTCTTTAAACTCCATAATGCTTTATTTTTTAGCCATAGATTTATGAAACTCTTTGATCAAATAATTTATTAGTTCATTCATGGTTTTGCTTTATCCAATTGGAAGATTTACCCAATACTTTATTTACCACCGTAAGGATTTGCCATAGAAAGCGGTTTCCAACTATGTGACCTTTTGTGCCTCATCCTTGATCTTATTTATTGACCAAATAACCTCACAAGTAAACCACTGCTACTTAGAATTAGCCTTCATTGTTCCATAGAACAAAGGAAGTCTAAGGTTGTTACTACTTTCATTTGTATGTGCTATTTTGAAAAAATTCAAAAATTTTAATATACTCTACTCGTTCCCTCCTACTAGTCCTTGTCATTGTTGTACTATACACTGCAAGGAGAACACCTTCTAGCAGAGGTTTTTAGTGTTACAAAATTTGGAAAAATTTTCAAAAAAAACTCCACTACAACCTTCGCTATTGGTTGTAAAGGTTTTAGTGGAGGTTTTAAAGGATGTTTCATATAACTAAAAACATTTGGGTGGGCGGAGGTTGTAGTCGATGTGTTTTTTTTTCTCATTGCTTTTATTGTCAAAATGCACTGGTGCATGATTAAATACAATGCCCTAATGTGTACCTAAACATAAAATGCACCAGAAGTATCGTACATAAAATGCCCTAGAACGTACATAAAACCAAAAATGCACCGACGTGCCATTACATAAATTCCTGGTGCGTACATAAAACGAAAAGGCATTAGTGCTCCATTACATGAAATGCTCGGATGCATACATAGGATGCAAACACACCAGTGTGTTTATAGTTATTATGCCTCGGGTTCCCATTTTGTTGTATGCAACACCAATGTGCTTTTATTTTATGTTCATCTCGGTGCTTGTATAATTCATGTGTTGGTTCCTGTATTACTCTGTGCACCGAAAGGTACTGAAATTTTAAATATTTGAGGTAAGATGTCGACATCATTCTTTTTTTCGAAGAATCGATGCTTTTATTACATATAAATCACGAGTTCGTTTATTTTGTTTAAAGCAACAATGTTGTTATTATATTTAAAGAACCAGTGCATATTTATCACATGCCCACCATAAAATTCTAAAACGACATATGTTATCGCACGTTTTATGCACCCGTGCTTTAGTATAATTAATATGCATTGGTGTTTCAATATGATTAATATGCACCGATGCATATAACCCCTTAAAAATCATTGTTTTCTATATTATTTCAGGCATCATTTTGTCGATTCATAAGAATGCACCGATATGTATATATTTTAATTAATTGTTTTTTACAAATATTTTTTGTAATAATATTATTTTTATATTTATGTTATTGCATTTTGATATAATGATTTTATTAGTGCTTTATCCAATAGATTACACCTCTGTTATTTGCAACAATGTAAGTCATTCACATATTAACTAATCAACAACACAACATTTTACAACATTTGACAATGCAATAAAACAATAAACCCATTTTATTATATATGAATAAGAGACCCATGGTCATACAAAATGGGACGATGTAAAGGTCCACAATAATCAAAATGGAACCAATATGTAATTGTTACACTTATTGGTAACATGTTCTCATGCAATTGTGACATTATGTCCACTACATTAAGCAAAATCCCTTATTTTTATAGACCTACATTCCAAAACATACAACTTGCAGTAACATTCAATTATATTGATTGTCATTCATCAGTTGAATTGTTGTGATTGCTCGAGCTGCGTGCATTCCTCATTTTTTGATCAGTTGTAGGCGATATTTTACTTTTGTTATTTAAACAATTTTTTTCTTGCTCGACTTTTTTTCGACGTTCCAACTGATCATGTTCCATCTACAAACATAGAAATAAAGTGTAATAAATAAATCTACATTTATAATATAGTAGAATATACATTATTGTGTAAATAAAAAAGTGTACCATAGCAACGAGTGATTTATAAATCAGACACATGCTTTCGAAGATTTGCCTCATGTTGTGTAACAAAAGATCTTAAGTTGGTTCCTCTCCATACTTTGTTTCTTGCATGTTTAATACGGCATGACAAAGCATAGTCAATATAATTAATACAAATGTTTTTTATTGTTCCATTAATTATAAAACAAGGGAAGTTAAACAACATAGCTACTTACAAATTGTTCAATTAAACCTTGATACTTCAACTTATAATCACAACCCTCTTTTAACCCAATGTTGATCAATTATTTGGTTGGCTATTCTTTGTATGCTAGCACCTATTAGAAAACATCCATGGACCAATGTAAATTAATTATTCAAATATAAATATCACAACAAATACAAAAACTTAAGTAGTGTCGAAAACGTAAATACTCACAAACTTTGCGATCAACCCTTTTCTTCCTTGTTGTCCTGTCTTATGTGTTGATTGGGTTCCATTTTTTTCTTTTCTACAATTAAAAATTAATATTTAATATGATAAATAAATTCATGTACATAAAAGAATAAATGAATGATCACATACCTTTGATGCATGTTGTTGTCGGGATGCATCCTCACATGATGCAATTATGTTCATTTCTTTTACCATCTCCTTGTACAATTTTTTGGACATCCCTACTAGTATGTATTGGTTTTCCCCTCGTTTTTCGCTTGGATTTTTCATAATCTTCCTGAAAAAAATGAAAAAACACAACAATTTTTTTAAAATGGACATGAAAGTAAATATAGCAAAACAAATTAATGTGGTAATTATTGGAACATATTATAGAAAAACATGTTTAGTAATAATACCTTTTATATGATTCTTTTTTGTTGTTGTAAGTTTTTGCTATTACAAGTCTCACGGGTCTCATTAACCATGGCTTCGAAAATGATTCTTGTAGTGTATATATAACCTGATTTTGGAGTCACCGGATTGATTTTTGTATTGTAAGTGGAAATTGTGTCTATACGTTCTTTCCACTATATCCCTCAAAACTCCGTAAAACAATTTTCCCTCTCTCATTAAATTCAAGCACCACTCTAGATGAACTGATCACCAAGTCGTCATCATCATTTACATCCTTAAGATTTTTTGTCCTCTTAGGACGAGATACCATTCCCTCACTATCGGTCCTTGCATAACATTAAAAAAACGTGAAATCGAGTGTTTAAAACTTGTTAGCGATTAATATTAAGAAATTCATTTTTAGTAAAAAGTCAAAGAAAAACTTAATGTTGATTACCTTTCGATCCACCTATTTCCTCTCTTTGCAACATTTACATAAAGATTTTACGCTCTTTTTCACTCAGATTGCGAACAATCTTATCAAGTTTCTTCAATTTTGTGCTCTGCATGACACTCATCAACCAATACACATCATTAATTTAAACTTACAAATATTTCAATTATATTATTTTTTAACAAAACTTAAAGAAATTGTTTCCCTCTTTTCTTGGGATGATCTATCATTGCGCTCACTGCAATAAGATGTTTTCTTTGAACTTCTATCATCCATCTTGTATAAAAAAAGATCAGGAATCATCAGAAATAGAAATTATAATTTTTTTATACAATATAGTATTTCGGTGCATGTCATCAAACAAAATTCATTGGGGCATCAAATATATATGTGCATCGATCTGTACTATTAGTCATTGTGCATCGCTAACCCGTACGCATATGATACAAAAATCAATACTATTTATTTTTTCAACCAATCAGTGCTTTTCACGAATATATGCACCCCGATGCACTTTTCTATAAAGTGAGCATCGGCTTGCTACATCTGTATTGTGCGCACTGATGCGATTTTATTTTACAGTATGCACTGCGTATCGCATAAAAGTTTTTTGATAAAATCAATGACAACGATAGGGTTGATAGGGTTTGGGACCCAATGCAATGAGTGGTACCATTGCAATGGATACCAAATTCCCCATATGCAACTAAATAAACCCTATAAAAATATATTGATTAAAAAAATAAACCCTATAAAAATCTATTTCTTAAAAAAAGAGGAGAACCAAAAAAAAAAAAAGAAATCTAGGGATTCCAATATTGAAGGTAACTATGAAACCCTTTTATTTTTTTTAACATGCATTGAAAATAGTTTGAATCAAATTGAATAAAATAGGGAAAGATTGAAATGATTAGTAGAATGAAATCACATACCTGAAATTTCTTCTCTGTCGATTTGTATATTGTCTACGGATCCCTTCCAAATTTGGATCTTCAAAAAAATCTACCCACTCCAAATTCTTTCGTGCTAAATCTCTTTTCCACAAATATTTCATCTAAATTCTGCCAACAAAATGAAATAATGAATAGTGTTTTAATTTATAAACAAATACATTTCGAAAAATGAAATCCCCTCTCTTTTTTCACTGTATATAACGTATCGGTGCACTACAAAGCACATCACTACACTTTGTATGTAAAAACACTTAGTAAACTATATATTTTAAAAAATTAAATTTGTTGTCAAATTGGTGCGCCACAGAGATTAATGCGCCTTGGTGCGTATATACGTAAAAACACATTGATACCAATTTTATTGACAAAATAGAAATGCAAACCTCCGTTATTAAAATTTACGAATATTTTTCTTTGCGAAGGTTCTAACGGAGGTCACGGTTCGATGTCTTTCATAGTGTAGCGTACTTGTGTGTTCTATATATACAAACACACTGATGCGTAAGAAAATGATTAAAATCACCAATAACTTTTAATATCAAATTCATGCATGTATTGATGATGGTTTTGGCTCAAATGTAGGGAAGAGAAGTTTATAATATCAAATGGCCAACACTTCAGATTCTAGCTCATTCCATATCGTTGCAAGTTTGTCAACTTCTCCCACACCATTTGAAGTAAGTCTAGATTTGATTTATAATTCATTTATCTTATTGAATTTATGTAATTTATGCATGTGCATTTGAATATTTGTTCATTGAATTTTGTATGATCATAAATCAAGATCAAGTTTGGCTTAGCAAGATATTCCACCAGTGCAAAAATCTTGCAAGCTCTTATTAGGAGAAAGACACCACAAACAAAAGTTTGATGAAAATTGGCAGTTGCTTTATCCTACCAATTGTAACATGCCATCTTCCAGTAACTTGTAGCCCGGGTCAACATTATTACACCATGAATTGGATATCTTTATGAGACGCCAGTGGTATGTGGTAGTTCAAAATGTAAAGAATTGAAGAAGAACCCTAGACACGTCACATTATCCCATTATATTAATGATCGACTACTCAAAGTTGATGGTCTAATACCTCCCACTGCGGTCAAGAATATAATAGGTGATATATAAAAGACATGTAGGAACACTTCCATATGATCCTTTTTTGAACGGTTGGAAGCCAGATCAACTATGTTTCATCCTAAATTGGCCAACCCATTTCCTTCTATTGAGTCAATAGAGATTTCTTATAGTGAGCTAAAGCATGATATCAATACTACTCAACACATCACTACTAGGAGATCCAAAAAGTTGCATGAGCTAAGAGAAAAAAATGTCCAAGCACACACCAAAGTTTGTTGAATTGTTGGAAGGTAACAATGACTTTCCTCTTCCTATCCATCTGCAAAGTAAATACCAAACTTGTTACAACCTCAACTTGTTACAACCAGGTTACAACCTCCGCAAAACTTTAATTGTGGAAGTTTGCATATGTACTTTGTCAATTAAATTGTTTCTTGGTGCATTTTTACATAATAACCACACCAATGCAATATCATTCACACTAGTGCGCTATAAACAGTATAGCACACATGTATATTGTGTTTTTTCAAATCATGTTGATGTTGTTGTTTGATTTATAAAATGTATTATAAGTACACTAATGATTTCTTTGTTTTTAAAATAAATTAAAGATGTATCACTCATTAGAATTTAGAGTTTCCATATAATGTTTAACTTTGGTTTTATGAAATCGTTTACTTTGGATTGTAATTGAGAAAACTTATAACTATTAATGTCATATATTATTTTATTCTCCTTCAAGGCGAATTGTTTAATTTTCGGCAAGATAAAATATGTTGATTAAACATGTTTACAAAGAAAAATACTTTTATGAAATGTTATTTTCTCATTTATTTTATTGATAACATTATAATAATTGTTCATAATTAAATGTATAATTGTTACATTTAAAAAAATTTATTATAATCATAATGATTAAATATGAAAATAAAATCATTAATAATAATGATTTTTTTATATATAATTATTAAATATGAAAATGAAGTCATTAATAATAATGAATTTTAATATACACAGTTTGTTTTAAATGACTTTATGATTTTTTGCTCCACTGCTAACTTAATTATGAATTTCCTCATAAGGAAATGTAAATATGTAAGTATTTGATTTTGTTAGTGAAGAAATTAATTAATTTGTTAAGGTTAAAACAATATTAAATTAAATTAATTTATATCAATATTTAAAATATAAAAAGATCAAGAAACTCAATAAATAAAATAAATGAAAGTCCATGTGTAGAATTTATAGAGAGCTTAGCCCCCATCTTTGATGTAATGATTGTAACATGCAACCAACCATTTTATAAAACAAATGTCGAACTAAGAAATACATTTACATTAGTTTAATTGAAAATACAAAAATAAAATTACTCAATCATCTTTTTATAAAATAAAATTCAAGTTTTGAGGAAGTTGATGCACCTGGTGCCACTGGCAAGGGCCCCAGTTACAAATACTTTGGGGTAATGAAATTCCTCCCCATCCTTGAAGAGATATTCAATAATCCCCCTCAAGATGAAGAAGAGGAGGTGTAGGTATGCAATATGCAAGTGAATTGACGCCAACTCATATTATGGCTACAAGAATGACGAGGACAGTATCTTCGAGAAATTTAAGCAACCTGCAGAGGAGGAGATGCGAGGCAAGGCACTGAGGAAGTGGCAGAGGATCAATTCCATGCATTAAATTATTGGAGGCATCGAAGAGTGAACTCTGTTTTTTCCTTCGCAAAGCAAAACCTCCACAAAATTTGATTGTGTAGGTTTGCATATGTAGTTTCTGAATTAAATTGGTTTTCTTGTGGTTGCTTCTACTGCTATTGAGCTCGACGTCGTTGTCGTATTTGATTGATATAAAATTATTTTTAGGTACAAACACACACACACACAGACACACACATATATATAGAGAGAGATAAAACAATTTAAAATATAAAACACAAACATATATAACTAATTGTTATTTATAATAAAAAAATGAAATTAGTTTCCATTTGCAAACAAAAAATGAAAAAGTAACCGTGTTATTAATAACTTCATACACACCACTATTGGAGCTCCATATCATACATAAGACAACAAATAGTGGCGTGTTAAATTTAACGCACTAGTGTGTCAATGTTAGTCAAGCACTGATATATATAGCGGTGCATTGTGATATATAGAGCATCGGTTAAGGGTTGTCATACGAAATGACCCATGATGCCATTTCACATATGAATTGTGTAACTCAATGAGGTTGATTCTACGAAACACATTGTTGTAGTATAATTTTTTAATGATAAACCAAGAAGTGCGCTTGGTTATATGAAATGCACCAATACTCTATGTTCCTTCGAGTACCAGACACTTTTTAGCAATGCATTGTCTTTTATGACGCATCGTTAATAGACACGTTTTAAAAGATGCACCACAATGATAATTTTTAAAATATTTTCCCGGTGCAACTCACTTAACTGCACCAGTGCATTTCGATGAATGTAACGCATTGACAATCCATTTTATCTTTGTATGCACTGATATCAGTGTATTTGTATTATAATGCACCGGTAATGGGGCATCCCACATAACGAACCAATATGGTAAATTATTATGTATTTTTCTTGTTGTGTTGTAGTACACAACACCGATGTGTTGTATTGATTTGATGCACTGCAGAGAAAAAGTTTGTTTTCAATAACTGGGCTATATGTTTGATTAATAGAACACATTGGTGCATTTATCTCAATTGGCGCATTTATTATGATCTTAGCGATGCTTACCATTAGATGCATTGCACTAATAATTTTCGAAAATTTGGCTCGATACTATGCTCTTTATATCATTGGTGAGTTGTTTGGACCTAGGTGCACCAACAGGTTAAATTATTTTTTTCCAACTTAAGTGGTGTGATGTGTTAATATAAATGCATCGATGCTACTGCGTTATTTGAGCACCAACATTTGTTTTAACGACGTGTTTTGTTGTTGAGAACAACGATAATGAGCCATCCACCAAGACAACCCACAACACTAGTGAACTTGGTTAACATAAACACACCGCCACC
>JASDQU010374164.1:43260-54577 GCA_032191745.1 Picea mariana | reverse complement strand
GGTGGCGGTGTGTTTATGTTAACCAAGTTCACTAGTGTTGTGGGTTGTCTTGGTGGATGGCTCATTATCGTTGTTCTCAACAACAAAACACGTCGTTAAAACAAATGTTGGTGCTCAAATAACGCAGTAGCATCGATGCATTTATATTAACACATCACACCACTTAAGTTGGAAAAAAATAATTTAACCTGTTGGTGCACCTAGGTCCAAACAACTCACCAATGATATAAAGAGCATAGTATCGAGCCAAATTTTCGAAAATTATTAGTGCAATGCATCTAATGGTAAGCATCGCTAAGATCATAATAAATGCGCCAATTGAGATAAATGCACCAATGTGTTCTATTAATCAAACATATAGCCCAGTTATTGAAAACAAACTTTTTCTCTGCAGTGCATCAAATCAATACAACACATCGGTGTTGTGTACTACAACACAACAAGAAAAATACATAATAATTTACCATATTGGTTCGTTATGTGGGATGCCCCATTACCGGTGCATTATAATACAAATACACTGATATCAGTGCATACAAAGATAAAATGGATTGTCAATGCGTTACATTCATCGAAATGCACTGGTGCAGTTAAGTGAGTTGCACCGGGAAAATATTTTAAAAATTATCATTGTGGTGCATCTTTTAAAACGTGTCTATTAACGATGCGTCATAAAAGACAATGCATTGCTAAAAAGTGTCTGGTACTCGAAGGAACATAGAGTATTGGTGCATTTCATATAACCAAGCGCACTTCTTGGTTTATCATTAAAAAATTATACTACAACAATGTGTTTCGTAGAATCAACCTCATTGAGTTACACAATTCATATGTGAAATGGCATCATGGGTCATTTCGTATGACAACCCTTAACCGATGCTCTATATATCACAATGCACCGCTATATATATCAGTGCTTGACTAACATTGACACACTAGTGCGTTAAATTTAACACGCCACTATTTGTTGTCTTATGTATGATATGGAGCTCCAATAGTGGTGTGTATGAAGTTATTAATAACACGGTTACTTTTTCATTTTTTGTTTGCAAATGGAAACTAATTTCATTTTTTTATTATAAATAACAATTAGTTATATATGTTTGTGTTTTATATTTTAAATTGTTTTATCTCTCTCTATATATATGTGTGTGTCTGTGTGTGTGTGTGTTTGTACCTAAAAATAATTTTATATCAATCAAATACGACAACGACGTCGAGCTCAATAGCAGTAGAAGCAACCACAAGAAAACCAATTTAATTCAGAAACTACATATGCAAACCTACACAATCAAATTTTGTGGAGGTTTTGCTTTGCGAAGGAAAAAACAGAGTTCACTCTTCGATGCCTCCAATAATTTAATGCATGGAATTGATCCTCTGCCACTTCCTCAGTGCCTTGCCTCGCATCTCCTCCTCTGCAGGTTGCTTAAATTTCTCGAAGATACTGTCCTCGTCATTCTTGTAGCCATAATATGAGTTGGCGTCAATTCACTTGCATATTGCATACCTACACCTCCTCTTCTTCATCTTGAGGGGGATTATTGAATATCTCTTCAAGGATGGGGAGGAATTTCATTACCCCAAAGTATTTGTAACTGGGGCCCTTGCCAGTGGCACCAGGTGCATCAACTTCCTCAAAACTTGAATTTTATTTTATAAAAAGATGATTGAGTAATTTTATTTTTGTATTTTCAATTAAACTAATGTAAATGTATTTCTTAGTTCGACATTTGTTTTATAAAATGGTTGGTTGCATGTTACAATCATTACATCAAAGATGGGGGCTAAGCTCTCTATAAATTCTACACATGGACTTTCATTTATTTTATTTATTGAGTTTCTTGATCTTTTTATATTTTAAATATTGATATAAATTAATTTAATTTAATATTGTTTTAACCTTAACAAATTAATTAATTTCTTCACTAACAAAATCAAATACTTACATATTTACATTTCCTTATGAGGAAATTCATAATTAAGTTAGCAGTGGAGCAAAAAATCATAAAGTCATTTAAAACAAACTGTGTATATTAAAATTCATTATTATTAATGACTTCATTTTCATATTTAATAATTATATATAAAAAAATCATTATTATTAATGATTTTATTTTCATATTTAATCATTATGATTATAATAAATTTTTTTAAATGTAACAATTATACATTTAATTATGAACAATTATTATAATGTTATCAATAAAATAAATGAGAAAATAACATTTCATAAAAGTATTTTTCTTTGTAAACATGTTTAATCAACATATTTTATCTTGCCGAAAATTAAACAATTCGCCTTGAAGGAGAATAAAATAATATATGACATTAATAGTTATAAGTTTTCTCAATTACAATCCAAAGTAAACGATTTCATAAAACCAAAGTTAAACATTATATGGAAACTCTAAATTCTAATGAGTGATACATCTTTAATTTATTTTAAAAACAAAGAAATCATTAGTGTACTTATAATACATTTTATAAATCAAACAACAACATCAACATGATTTGAAAAAACACAATATACATGTGTGCTATACTGTTTATAGCGCACTAGTGTGAATGATATTGCATTGGTGTGGTTATTATGTAAAAATGCACCAAGAAACAATTTAATTGACAAAGTACATATGCAAACTTCCACAATTAAAGTTTTGCGGAGGTTGTAACCTGGTTGTAACAAGTTGAGGTTGTAACAAGTTTGGTATTTACTTTGCAGATGGATAGGAAGAGGAAAGTCATTGTTACCTTCCAACAATTCAACAAACTTTGGTGTGTGCTTGGACATTTTTTTCTCTTAGCTCATGCAACTTTTTGGATCTCCTAGTAGTGATGTGTTGAGTAGTATTGATATCATGCTTTAGCTCACTATAAGAAATCTCTATTGACTCAATAGAAGGAAATGGGTTGGCCAATTTAGGATGAAACATAGTTGATCTGGCTTCCAACCGTTCAAAAAAGGATCATATGGAAGTGTTCCTACATGTCTTTTATATATCACCTATTATATTCTTGACCGCAGTGGGAGGTATTAGACCATCAACTTTGAGTAGTCGATCATTAATATAATGGGATAATGTGACGTGTCTAGGGTTCTTCTTCAATTCTTTACATTTTGAACTACCACATACCACTGGCGTCTCATAAAGATATCCAATTCATGGTGTAATAATGTTGACCCGGGCTACAAGTTACTGGAAGATGGCATGTTACAATTGGTAGGATAAAGCAACTGCCAATTTTCATCAAACTTTTGTTTGTGGTGTCTTTCTCCTAATAAGAGCTTGCAAGATTTTTGCACTGGTGGAATATCTTGCTAAGCCAAACTTGATCTTGATTTATGATCATACAAAATTCAATGAACAAATATTCAAATGCACATGCATAAATTACATAAATTCAATAAGATAAATGAATTATAAATCAAATCTAGACTTACTTCAAATGGTGTGGGAGAAGTTGACAAACTTGCAACGATATGGAATGAGCTAGAATCTGAAGTGTTGGCCATTTGATATTATAAACTTCTCTTCCCTACATTTGAGCCAAAACCATCATCAATACATGCATGAATTTGATATTAAAAGTTATTGGTGATTTTAATCATTTTCTTACGCATCAGTGTGTTTGTATATATAGAACACACAAGTACGCTACACTATGAAAGACATCGAACCGTGACCTCCGTTAGAACCTTCGCAAAGAAAAATATTCGTAAATTTTAATAACGGAGGTTTGCATTTCTATTTTGTCAATAAAATTGGTATCAATGTGTTTTTACGTATATACGCACCAAGGCGCATTAATCTCTGTGGCGCACCAATTTGACAACAAATTTAATTTTTTAAAATATATAGTTTACTAAGTGTTTTTACATACAAAGTGTAGTGATGTGCTTTGTAGTGCACCGATACGTTATATACAGTGAAAAAAGAGAGGGGATTTCATTTTTCGAAATGTATTTGTTTATAAATTAAAACACTATTCATTATTTCATTTTGTTGGCAGAATTTAGATGAAATATTTGTGGAAAAGAGATTTAGCACGAAAGAATTTGGAGTGGGTAGATTTTTTTGAAGATCCAAATTTGGAAGGGATCCGTAGACAATATACAAATCGACAGAGAAGAAATTTCAGGTATGTGATTTCATTCTACTAATCATTTCAATCTTTCCCTATTTTATTCAATTTGATTCAAACTATTTTCAATGCATGTTAAAAAAAATAAAAGGGTTTCATAGTTACCTTCAATATTGGAATCCCTAGATTTCTTTTTTTTTTTTTGGTTCTCCTCTTTTTTTAAGAAATAGATTTTTATAGGGTTTATTTTTTTAATCAATATATTTTTATAGGGTTTATTTAGTTGCATATGGGGAATTTGGTATCCATTGCAATGGTACCACTCATTGCATTGGGTCCCAAACCCTATCAACCCTATCGTTGTCATTGATTTTATCAAAAAACTTTTATGCGATACGCAGTGCATACTGTAAAATAAAATCGCATCAGTGCGCACAATACAGATGTAGCAAGCCGATGCTCACTTTATAGAAAAGTGCATCGGGGTGCATATATTCGTGAAAAGCACTGATTGGTTGAAAAAATAAATAGTATTGATTTTTGTATCATATGCGTACGGGTTAGCGATGCACAATGACTAATAGTACAGATCGATGCACATATATATTTGATGCCCCAATGAATTTTGTTTGATGACATGCACCGAAATACTATATTGTATAAAAAAATTATAATTTCTATTTCTGATGATTCCTGATCTTTTTTTATACAAGATGGATGATAGAAGTTCAAAGAAAACATCTTATTGCAGTGAGCGCAATGATAGATCATCCCAAGAAAAGAGGGAAACAATTTCTTTAAGTTTTGTTAAAAAATAATATAATTGAAATATTTGTAAGTTTAAATTAATGATGTGTATTGGTTGATGAGTGTCATGCAGAGCACAAAATTGAAGAAACTTGATAAGATTGTTCGCAATCTGAGTGAAAAAGAGCGTAAAATCTTTATGTAAATGTTGCAAAGAGAGGAAATAGGTGGATCGAAAGGTAATCAACATTAAGTTTTTCTTTGACTTTTTACTAAAAATGAATTTCTTAATATTAATCGCTAACAAGTTTTAAACACTCGATTTCACGTTTTTTTAATGTTATGCAAGGACCGATAGTGAGGGAATGGTATCTCGTCCTAAGAGGACAAAAAATCTTAAGGATGTAAATGATGATGACGACTTGGTGATCAGTTCATCTAGAGTGGTGCTTGAATTTAATGAGAGAGGGAAAATTGTTTTACGGAGTTTTGAGGGATATAGTGGAAAGAACGTATAGACACAATTTCCACTTACAATACAAAAATCAATCCGGTGACTCCAAAATCAGGTTATATATACACTACAAGAATCATTTTCGAAGCCATGGTTAATGAGACCCGTGAGACTTGTAATAGCAAAAACTTACAACAACAAAAAAGAATCATATAAAAGGTATTATTACTAAACATGTTTTTCTATAATATGTTCCAATAATTACCACATTAATTTGTTTTGCTATATTTACTTTCATGTCCATTTTAAAAAAATTGTTGTGTTTTTTCATTTTTTTCAGGAAGATTATGAAAAATCCAAGCGAAAAACGAGGGGAAAACCAATACATACTAGTAGGGATGTCCAAAAAATTGTACAAGGAGATGGTAAAAGAAATGAACATAATTGCATCATGTGAGGATGCATCCCGACAACAACATGCATCAAAGGTATGTGATCATTCATTTATTCTTTTATGTACATGAATTTATTTATCATATTAAATATTAATTTTTAATTGTAGAAAAGAAAAAAATGGAACCCAATCAACACATAAGACAGGACAACAAGGAAGAAAAGGGTTGATCGCAAAGTTTGTGAGTATTTACGTTTTCGACACTACTTAAGTTTTTGTATTTGTTGTGATATTTATATTTGAATAATTAATTTACATTGGTCCATGGATGTTTTCTAATAGGTGCTAGCATACAAAGAATAGCCAACCAAATAATTGATCAACATTGGGTTAAAAGAGGGTTGTGATTATAAGTTGAAGTATCAAGGTTTAATTGAACAATTTGTAAGTAGCTATGTTGTTTAACTTCCCTTGTTTTATAATTAATGGAACAATAAAAAACATTTGTATTAATTATATTGACTATGCTTTGTCATGCCGTATTAAACATGCAAGAAACAAAGTATGGAGAGGAACCAACTTAAGATCTTTTGTTACACAACATGAGGCAAATCTTCGAAAGCATGTGTCTGATTTATAAATCACTCGTTGCTATGGTACACTTTTTTATTTACACAATAATGTATATTCTACTATATTATAAATGTAGATTTATTTATTACACTTTATTTCTATGTTTGTAGATGGAACATGATCAGTTGGAACGTCGAAAAAAAGTCGAGCAAGAAAAAAATTGTTTAAATAACAAAAGTAAAATATCGCCTACAACTGATCAAAAAATGAGGAATGCACGCAGCTCGAGCAATCACAACAATTCAACTGATGAATGACAATCAATATAATTGAATGTTACTGCAAGTTGTATGTTTTGGAATGTAGGTCTATAAAAATAAGGGATTTTGCTTAATGTAGTGGACATAATGTCACAATTGCATGAGAACATGTTACCAATAAGTGTAACAATTACATATTGGTTCCATTTTGATTATTGTGGACCTTTACATCGTCCCATTTTGTATGACCATGGGTCTCTTATTCATATATAATAAAATGGGTTTATTGTTTTATTGCATTGTCAAATGTTGTAAAATGTTGTGTTGTTGATTAGTTAATATGTGAATGACTTACATTGTTGCAAATAACAGAGGTGTAATCTATTGGATAAAGCACTAATAAAATCATTATATCAAAATGCAATAACATAAATATAAAAATAATATTATTACAAAAAATATTTGTAAAAAACAATTAATTAAAATATATACATATCGGTGCATTCTTATGAATCGACAAAATGATGCCTGAAATAATATAGAAAACAATGATTTTTAAGGGGTTATATGCATCGGTGCATATTAATCATATTGAAACACCAATGCATATTAATTATACTAAAGCACGGGTGCATAAAACGTGCGATAACATATGTCGTTTTAGAATTTTATGGTGGGCATGTGATAAATATGCACTGGTTCTTTAAATATAATAACAACATTGTTGCTTTAAACAAAATAAACGAACTCGTGATTTATATGTAATAAAAGCATCGATTCTTCGAAAAAAAGAATGATGTCGACATCTTACCTCAAATATTTAAAATTTCAGTACCTTTCGGTGCACAGAGTAATACAGGAACCAACACATGAATTATACAAGCACCGAGATGAACATAAAATAAAAGCACATTGGTGTTGCATACAACAAAATGGGAACCCGAGGCATAATAACTATAAACACACTGGTGTGTTTGCATCCTATGTATGCATCCGAGCATTTCATGTAATGGAGCACTAATGCCTTTTCGTTTTATGTACGCACCAGGAATTTATGTAATGGCACGTCGGTGCATTTTTGGTTTTATGTACGTTCTAGGGCATTTTATGTACGATACTTCTGGTGCATTTTATGTTTAGGTACACATTAGGGCATTGTATTTAATCATGCACCAGTGCATTTTGACAATAAAAGCAATGAGAAAAAAAAACACATCGACTACAACCTCCGCCCACCCAAATGTTTTTAGTTATATGAAACATCCTTTAAAACCTCCACTAAAACCTTTACAACCAATAGCGAAGGTTGTAGTGGAGTTTTTTTTGAAAATTTTTCCAAATTTTGTAACACTAAAAACCTCTGCTAGAAGGTGTTCTCCTTGCAGTGTATAGTACAACAATGACAAGGACTAGTAGGAGGGAACGAGTAGAGTATATTAAAATTTTTGAATTTTTTCAAAATAGCACATACAAATGAAAGTAGTAACAACCTTAGACTTCCTTTGTTCTATGGAACAATGAAGGCTAATTCTAAGTAGCAGTGGTTTACTTGTGAGGTTATTTGGTCAATAAATAAGATCAAGGATGAGGCACAAAAGGTCACATAGTTGGAAACCGCTTTCTATGGCAAATCCTTACGGTGGTAAATAAAGTATTGGGTAAATCTTCCAATTGGATAAAGCAAAACCATGAATGAACTAATAAATTATTTGATCAAAGAGTTTCATAAATCTATGGCTAAAAAATAAAGCATTATGGAGTTTAAAGAGATAAAGCAGGTAATCGAGGAATATGTATGGGATATGACTAGAGGTTCAAGGACCTATTGGCAAGATTAACAGTCCATATATAAGACATGCATCATAAACATTGGTTGATCACTGCAATGCTCACTCACATTAGTATTCCTATAACATGATAGTGAATATCCACTCGAATAGAAGCCATGGAGATCGCAATGTGGCTAGAATCAACTAGAGATCTAACAAGGGAGCCATCCTCAAGATTGCATAAGTGCAAATTCAATTGATTGTCTTGGAAAATAAATTACAAGAAATGAGCAAGGAAAAAATCAAGGACAAGAGAAAATTTGGTGCACCATCTATTGTACTAAAGGAAATTACAAAAATGAATGTATTTCATTAAAAAAATACACTAACATGAACACTCCAAATCCATTTCCTATGGTACCAGTTGCATGGAAGTGATCAACATGTGGTATCAACTGCATGGAGTGAAGGATGAGAAATCAAATCTCCCCTCCATATTCTCTTCCTTGTATTATATTTTGACAATGATGGGTTTGATACATAGTTTAATGTGTGGTTCTTTGACTTAGTGTGGGATGGTATGGTTATTGATTAGAATTTTTTGGATTTCTCTTGAACGTGGGTTTGTGGTAGGGGTATATGCTAATACACAAAGCAATGAAAGGAGCCTCAATCCAATAGTTCCTTCGGTAGTTATGTCACAATGTAGGAATGAGAATTGGGTAAAGTGCAAGTTGATTGAGGTTCAAAGGAATATGAAGATGTTTGAGAAGGGGATTTTGGAGGCATCGAGGGATGTGACCAAGGCTACCCTACACTGGAGTGACTAGAACTCAGTGTGGGAGAACACCCTACAAATTGATGCCCAAGAGTGGGTGGGGCACATAATTGAGACACTAATTCAAATTCTCATTCTAAGATAATGGATAAAGGCATGAAGACTCACATGCAAGATTAGGAATAAAAATATTTGGTAATGGAAGAACAATTGGGGGTAGTGGAAACCAAGGTTGGGAACATTGAGTGGATAATATATATTATTATGTATGAAATCAATCTCAAGTTCCTCCAATACAATGGTTTACCATTCTCTACGAAGTCAAACAAGAAGGTAACTTGGAAGAATTAGTGGTGAGAAATCACCAAGAAGCTCACCTAAATCTAGAAGGAAAATGAATAGACTCTTAGGTTCTTGATGGGATCCTTTATGGGCCAACATTTTAAACTTTCTAAAATTTAGCATGTTTTGAAAATTTTGGCTACTTCTGGGACAATATGTAAAGCAATACACTTGCCATAGTAGAATATAGTAGTTGGTCAGCTTTTGTAGAGATAATTTTGATTTCATACTTGGAATTTTTGTGGATAGTGGAGGCCTTCCTCTCCAATTTTGTATTAGAAATCCATACATTTCAACCACAACATGTTTTCTAATACAAACTTGCTCGTTATTGTCAGAAAAAAATACTATAATTGCTCGCTTTGTTTGATATTTCCCTTGTGGCATGAGTGTACACATAGTTGAAGTCAAAGACTAGCAAACATTTGAGAGATGTGATGTGCCTTGTTGTCTCATGTTGAATGCAGGACCTTTGGTTTAAAATATTGCAAAGGTTTGCAAGCTCCATATACTTATGTTTGACACCACTATTTCCTAGTTGTTGGCATCAACCAACACATATATTGTTGGTTTTATTGTTGTGATTATTGTTGCAAGCCATCATGACAACATGCAATATGAAATCACTATCAAAGATGACAATGCAATTGTAAAACTCTCTCCATTCAAATATGTCTCCAAATTGTTTGCACTACTTCATGAAAATATTATGCCTCTCTTTTTTAAAATGCATAGCATTTTATCATATTCCTATCCTACTAACAAGAAACCTAGATTGTGCTCCTTCTTTTGATGCAGCTCCAAATGAACAAAAGCTACAAGGAACTTTACCTCCAAATTTAAGAACAATTGGCATTGAAATTTCCAATCATGTATCTCTTCAAAAATGTTGTAGGAAATGGCTCAAGAGGTTCTCAAAGCATTCACTTGTTTTCAATAGTGTTTGTTGACATTTTAAATTATGATTCCATAAATACATAGTTGACAGTGTTTGTGTAATCAAAATTCTAGAAAAAACTTCATTTCATGCCCCATTTAATCCAACTATACTTTGTTATTTATTCATTGTTCTTGAGTTAAACTTCATTTCATGCCCCATTTAATCCAACTATATTTTGTTATTTATTCATTGTTCTTGAGTTATGGCTTTCCATTGCACACTGTATAAGGAATAAATAAATAAAAACCATCATTGCCACCTTCTTTCTTCCAATGTAGTTGCAAGGTGTCCTGAGAGCCAAAAATGATTTTGTGCCTCCATGTTAATTCATTTTAAGTAAATGTGGGTAATGAGTTGTTACTACCTTCTCTCATTGCAAGCACTTATGAACAAGTTGTCCAATGCATCCTAGACAAAGAGCATGTGGCAATGGAATGCATGTTGTGAATTCCATCCTCCGTGAATGGTTTATATTTTATTGATTTATCCCAAGAACAATGCACATAAAAAGTTTCATGGATATTTTCCCAATTGTGCAAGTTGTCTAAAAAGGACTTATTCACTCTAACACTAGTCACACTAGTCGATATCACTACAAAATTGTAAAAACTTTGAATCCAATGATCCATTTGTATACTAACTACACTTTTCAAATTTTTCAATTTTGTAAACAACATGCATGCACTGGAAAAACAATTTTAAACTTGTCTCTTGATTTACTAGAAGTATAACTATATGTGAATTCTTACAAACCTAGAAAAAAAAAGAAACATATTGTGTTTTGTTTAGTTTATAAATTGGTTTGCTTGTGCACTATAATGGAATTTTTTCGATGCATTACGGTACCATGGATGCTTGTTCTACTGATTATATTGTAATGGGATTTTTCTAGTGCATCATAGTATCATAGATGTTTTTTCCATTGACTTCATTGTAATTGGAATTTTGTTTATTTGTACAATAAAATATAATAT
>JASDQU010374164.1:670-18471 GCA_032191745.1 Picea mariana | reverse complement strand
CCACTTCCATAATTGATTTTTCCATCCTACAACCTTTTCCGGCCAAAACTTATATGAAAGAGTATTGTAAACATTTCTCACAGATATAAGACCAGATTTATGATCTCCTAACCATGTAAGTTCATCAATTTTTTCATTTAGGACAATGTCAGCATGCAAAAGATGGTTTCTATAGTTTTTCCCACTCATAGCCAAGATCCCCCTCCAGTCCCAACTCGTTGCTAGTTACCCAATTCTGTCCCAGCGGGCTAAAAGAGAAAGGACGACTTGCTTGATAAAGAAAATAGATATGTTTCCTGTTTAATTCACAAATCAATTCCCTCGATAGAAATCCAATAATAGTATATCTCCCAATAATGATCGCTTTCCCCGATCCAGGAATCCACACTATCCAATGGAGGATGACTGGTAAGGTATTTAGGATGTTTTTCCAAGACTGTGAGCCAAAGGAAGTAAAACCCTCAGCCAACCTCAACCATGTGATCACAAGAACATGTGGTAAATATTTTTCTTTGATAACCCGGTGCCGAATTCCCGGCTTCATCAAGGCACGCCACAAAGTGTTCATTGCTAATGCTCTATAGAAGACAAAGATATTTCGAATTCCCCATCCTCCAAGTTGTTTAGGCTTTGCTAAATCTTGCTAGTTACATAGATGGTAGCATTGTTTTGATTTACTCTCGGACCATAAGAATTCAAAACTTAGTCTGCATAAAACATTTAACACAGATGTAGAAATATGGGCAAGAGTCAGTAAATAAATTGGTATGCTTTCAAGAACAACTTTTATAAGAACTAAACAACCTCCCATAGTGAGTCACTTGTTACACCAGAGGTTGATCCTTGACTCAAACCTATCAACTAACCATTGCCAGTCCCATGCTTTGTATCTCCCTGGCTTTAGAAGGTAACCCAAGTATTTGAAACCTGAGCTAAGATCTTTACAAGGATAACTGAGAGAATCGACTATACTCTGAAGAGATCCAATGTCAACACCCGCATGCAAAATAATGGATTTTTGGACGTTTATGACCAATCCTGAAGCTCGACAAAAAACTTGAAGAATATTTTGTATTTTTTTCCATTTAGCTAAGGAAGCTTTTGTCATAATGAGGACGTCGTCCACAAAAAGTAAATGGAGGATCCTTATCAAACTGGACACTTTAATCCACGTTATTTGACCATCATATTTTGGTTTCTTTAAAGCCAGACTAATCCCCTCAATGACTAAGATAAAAAGTAAGGGAGATAGCAGGCATCCCTGTCTCAAACCTTTACTACACTTAAAAAAAGTTGTAGCCTCTCCGTTTATAAGAGTATAAAAGGTAGTGGAGATTACACAATCCATGATCCAATTTGTGGTTTGTATCCCAAAGCCACTTTGGTGAAGGACAAGTCTTAAAAAATCCCAACTTGTCCAGTCATAAGCCTTCCTTAAATCTAGTTTCATAATTAATGCTTGCATCTTCTTTGACCTAATGTTGTGAAGACATTCCTGCGCGGTTCCAATTGCATCCAAGATTTTTCATCCTTTGAGAAATCCAAGTTGTTCTTCAGAAAGTACTCTGGAAAGAATTGGTCTTAGTCTTTTAGCAATAACTTTTGAAATTATTTTGTAACAAAGGTTACAAAGGGAGATTGGTTGAAAATCATTGAAAACTGAAGGTTTACTGACTTTTGGAATCAAATCCACGAAAGTGGAATTGATAGAAGAAATGACCTCCCCTTTCAATATCGTTTCCTCGACCATGTCCACCAGGTCCTGGCCTACAAGCTCAAAAAAGCAGTGATAAAACTCTACAGTCCAGCCGTCAGGTCCAGGGCTTTTATCTCTGGTGAAACCTTTAATAACTTCAAAAACTTCGTCCCTTGATACTTCCTTTTCTAAATTCTGAACCTCCATAGAATTTACAAAAGTCGGGAATAATCTAATTGATTCATGTCATTCTTCCATGTAAGTCTGGCCTGTATCATTGAAAAAGGAACTGAAATGTTTGACCGCTTCATCCTTAATAGCTTGTTGTCCCGAATGGACTTTTCCTTCCTCGTCATTTATTTCTCGAATAAATTTCTTGTTTCTTCTATAGCTGGCATAATGATGAAAGAACTTAGTGTTTCTATCTCCACTCTTTATCCAAATCGCCTGACTTTTTTGACACCAGCTCTCTTCTTCTGCTAATAGATAACGGTTTCTTTCAGATTCAAGCTTTGACAATTTTATAGAATCCTCCATAGAAGAAAGTCCCAGATTTATTTTATTGTAAACTAAATCAATTGCTTCCTCGATTTTTGACAGCTCAGCCTGGTCTTTTTGTCTTTTCACTTTGACCCAAACCTTAACTCTTTCCTTTAAAAGCAATAGCTTTCCAACCAATCGTCGCTGAGCTCCAACTATATGTAAATGTTGTGGGTCATTCCAGACCTGTCTAACAATTTGCACAAAGGAATCATCCTTCAACCACTCCGGATTTAACTTGAATGGTGAGGCAACAGTCGAAAAACTAGACCCGAACTCCAACAACACAGGTGCATGATCAGACAAATAGGGATACTCAACCCAAGTTCTAAACTTCTGGACTGATTCTATAAGAGTTTCTACTAGGATGAAACGGTCAAGTCTCTTTGTAATGCAGGTGTCGCCTATTCTTCCATTTCGCCAAGTCGACACTTTTTTCACCAAAGCTACATCCACTAGGCCATTTTTTCTGGAAAAGAGATTTGAAGAAACCTGCCAAAGAGTCCAGTTGTGTAGACTTACCCCATACTTCAGCTGGGGAAGTGGTTAAATTTAGATCGCCTGCCAAGATTAAATCATTGTGTCTTAGGAATCCAGAATCCTCTAACGCTTCCCAGAAAATTTTGTGTTCCTGACAGGGACCATAAACATTTAGAAAGGATAGCTTTTTGTTATCCAATCTTGATGTTCCTGTCAAAAAAATCTCACCAATACATAAATAAGGTACCAATTCAAAAAAGGATGGATTCCATGACACCAGTAGTCCTCCAGAAGTTCCAACAACATTGACCGCACAAACACACCGGTCCTGTCTTATCTTGTTCATGAAGGATCTAGTCTTTTCTGCTATCACCAACATTTCTTGAAGAAGAATGAGATTAAGAGAGGTTTTAAATAGTAATCTATGAAAGGAGGCCAATTTCAGGGGCCCTCCAACCCCTCTGATATTTAGGGTGAGCAAAATCATGGTTTACCCCTGGCTTGGGCCTTTATGCCTCTAAGCGCCCTTTGTTTAGAAGAAGAAGCAGGAGTATCTATAGTGTTTATACCAGCCCCTGCCAACTGTCATCCACTTCTCGTTTTAAGAGGAGAAAGCTCGAAGCCCAACCCACGTGACCATGCAGGGTCTGTTAAAGAGGAAGTAACACTTGGCTTATAAGACTCTGACATCCCATTCTCTGCATGTCTGTCCATAGGTAAATTCCCCACATAAGTCATTAACAGAATAGGGGTCGAGGACTTAGCTAAAGGGGAGATCAAATCGAACAGAACACTGTCTAAAACGAAATCGCTTATAGGCAACTCACTATAGCCCGAAACAAAATTCAAATCTTCCCCTTGCACTAGAGGATAAGGTAAACTAGCAGAGGTCATGGCTACAGAAAAATTCTCCAAAGGGGTTTTTTCTCCCAACCCACCCATGATAGAAACAACAACATCTAAAATAGGCGAATTTTCTCTAACAATGTCCTTTCCTAACGATGAAACAGGGGCAAGATCCTTATTTAAAAGTTCTCTCTCAAGATGATAAAGAGTTAAAGAGATTTGCACAAAAAAAAATTAACTTACCCACAAAAGATGTGTCCTTATCCTCAGGGTTGTCGTATGTGCTAAGTGTCGGAGACTCCAAAGCTTCATAATCTTCCACCAGTCTAGTAACTGTGTCTCCAATTTCTTCATTCGATGAGCCAAATCCATCACGTGCTCCCTAAATAAAGGTACAATTATTTCTCAGGTGCCCTATTTGCCTGCATCTAGTACATCGGAAAGGCAGGCCTAAATAGTCCAAACTTTGCGTAAATAAGAGGTCTCTCCACTCTATCTCTAAAACCTCTAATAAACCCGCATGGGTGTCCACCTCAACCAGAATGTTTGCCATCCTTTTATCACTTGAATGTAACACATCTTCATCTACCCTGATAAAGCGACCAATGCAATTTCCTACCACCTCGAGAGGTCTGTGATTCCACATTTGCAAGGGTAGATTCGGGAGAAGCATGCATAAGTGTCGAAAGCTAAAATATTATGTGGTTGGATTGAAACTAAATCTCCACCTCTTTATCATTATGCTCCCACCATCTATCCTCCAAAGTTTATCTAGAATTCTCTTAGTATCTTCCGGACTTCTAAAAACAAAACCTAACCATCCCCGTGACAGAGAAAGGAACATAGAATAGTAGCCTACAAAAGGAACCCATTTTGTCTTCACCCACTCCTCAAGCGAAGTAGAACAACGAGAGTGATAGGCCAACCTAGCAACTATGGCGCAGAGCACCAAGTTGCAGGATTCCTCCAGATCGATATCGGCCCCCATGACCAATCTCTGTCTCTGTCTTTTTGGTTTTCAAACTTTAGTAGTGCACATTTCCTTAACAAACTTATCCACATGATTAGTAGCAAGTATCTTAGTGTTCTTTGTCCTATGTTCTAAGTTCTGAAAACCAGTTGCCTCTTCACCTAGATAACCCTAGTTTGTCTTTGGGGAGATAGGAAGAACACCTTCATGTCTTAAACTCAAATGAGAGATGTAAGGATCCTTTACAGAGTTTGTAAGGGGTGTAGTGAAATCCTTCGGAGGAGATGGTTCAAGACTGCAAGTGCCATTAATAAACTTTAAAGAGCGACGATTGGCTTTATTTAAGTCACATAATAAGTCTATCGATGCATAGAAACCTGTCCTCTCCCAGTGTTCCTCTCCACATAACATCCACAGACAGTAGAGCTAGTTGCTCTAGAGCAAGAGAATGAGACATTCAGACAAGAAGCACTAAATTACAAAGCTAAAGTGTTGCAGCTAGAAAAAGAGAAAGAAAATTGGTTATAGGGACAGGTAGCAACATCAGATATGGTTGTTAATGTACCTTCCAATACAGAAGTTGGATCAAGCACTGATGGATTGGTTCAAGCTATGTCCCAAGTAAGTTTATAGACAGGGGAAATCAAAATCCTTAAGGAGGTCTTAGAAAAGCTGAAACAAGAGATGAAAATAAAAGATGAAAAGATGGCTCAACTCCAAAGAGAGAATCAAGATTTGCAAGAGAGAGTAAGCAAGCTGAAAACAAGGTTAAAAGGTAAAACATTGTTACAAGGAGATAAACATGTGATCTGGGATGTTATTGCTACAGAGGCTGCTAAGTTCGAGGTTTATCTGAATTTTATAAAGAACAAAGACAACGTGGCTACCACGACCCAAAGCAAGTGTACTATTGTTAATGAAACATTAGCCAAGAAACCCTTGGAATGGGCCCAGAATGCTATTGATTTGTTGAATTATGTGCCCACTGTTGATCTTCACATTGTTGATCTTGCATTGATCATTTGGGCCAGGAAGATCATCGCCAAGCACAACTTGCTCAAATCGATTCAAAACAAAGCTATGCAAATGGAGCACAATATACAAAAGTTTAAGGATACATTTGAACAATTGTTTATCAAGGGCCTCCCACCATTTTGGGATGGCAAAGGTAAATTATACAATCAAGAAGACTACAATTCTCTCCTCACTCAGTGTAGAATGGATCATTCCAAATTTGAAGCTATGGAGGAAAGTCGGAAAGGCCCAAGTTTGGTAGAGTATTTGGCCGCGGACTTTGAGATTTTGAATCAGTTTAAAACAGTGAAGATTGGGTTGCCAACTATGTCCTACGCTACATGCATTGACCTTGAGATTTTGATAAAGGAGATGATGGATTACGAGATTCCTTCTAACTCATAGTGGAAGGAAATTGTGCGGCTGGGCAAGACGAAATGCAGTTTTCCTGGAACTAGTAAGTAACCTCCAGGTGTCACCAAACCAGCAAGTTCAACAAAAGATCAGGGCAAGACAAATATCGTAAAGGAAGTTGAGCAGTTGGAGAAATCTGTCCCTAGTTTTGAAACGTCCTTTTGTTTAATCATTGTAAATCGGTTCATATACCGAGACTGTTAGTGGAAATTATTATAATCAATTTTAGACGCTGAAACGTTTCAATTTCAGCCATTGTAATCGAATTGTATAAATACTGGGGCATTTGAATGAATTAATTTTGGCAGAAGTGCAAGGGCACCTTTTTGGTTGTTTCGAACTCTATTGTAACTTTCTGAAGCTGAATTGAATATATATGCAGAAGCTTTGAAGTCTCTATGAAAATATTCTAATGGTGGTGATATGAGCTTTGTCTTCCTTCATTGTATGTATTTCCTGTGATCTTTTATTCCATTTACACTGTCTTCTGTTTGAATTGGATAGTTAAAAGCCCATAATTCATCTCTTGATGCTCTCGGCTGAAACAATTTAAACTGTGTGTATTTGTTCCTAACTAATTAAGAATTCATTTTATTAATGCTTTGATGCAATTACTTTTTTTTCCCCTTTCCTCTTACACTCTGCAAATTTCAATTTACAACTCAGATTCATTGCCTCATTTAGCCTTTATCCTATGGAGAGTTCTATTGGCCAGTCATTGTTTTCATTCATTTTCATAATTTTGACTCCATAGCCCTGAGTGTCCCTCCTCTTCTTGGCTAGCAAATTTTATAAAAACCCCCAAAACAAACTAAATCTAGCCAATGATTTCCAAAGAAATATCAAGTGACACGAGAGATCCCTCTCTGAGTTGAGCAGGCTAGTGCCCAACTCTAAAGTAGGTCGAAACAATTACCTTTATCGTTTGTCTATCAGCCGAACAAAATTTACAGAGTACTAACACTATATATCAACCTACTTGAATTTTTACTAGAATTGTGATAAAAATTTCAACCTCAATATCAACATGGTTTGTGACCTTAAAAAGTTGGACTTTTATAGCAACTAAATTTCCAATTTTTATGAAAAATATTTACTCAAGACAAAAAAAATAATAATAATAAATATATTTCAACTTATCTTTTTGTACGCTATTTCATAGAAAAATTCCTTAAAAAATAATAATTATGTATATATTCAAAACGCACAAAACAAAAATACTGTAAAAAATAAAAATAAAAATTGGTTGTAGTGTTTCATATTTCTAGAAAATAAAATATTTATAATTCTTTATGAACTTCATTTGAAATTTGAAATTACTTAACTCTTGATTATTTAAGAACTAACTCTTGATTATTTAATTTTTAATATTAATCATGATTTTACTAATTTTTTTTTGCCTTACATATGAAATATGTATTATTACACTTTTCTTTGTGAAACATATTTTGTCTTTTGTGAATTTTCATTGTAACTTTCTTGGTGACATTCATATCAATGATATTGTTTCTTCTATCCCACTGATATTTGGTTGTTCATCTTGGAATTTTATCTCTAGCTCCTTAGTTATCTATGATGTAATTCCATATCCCATCTAATTTCTTACTCCCTTTTATGATCTACTTCCATGTTTCTAGTTTATCTGCTACCCTATTTGTAATACTTTGTATATGATGCACGTGCATATTTGAGAAGGATGGAATTATAAGAGATATATTTTTCAAGGTGTCAAAGTAGTCTCAAATTGGTGTTAAATTAGTTTCAAATTGATGGGTGGTAGTTGTAAGTCATTTTAACCCAATTCACCCCAATTTTTCTATGATTGTTAGGAAATATTCTTCTACTATTAAATATTTAAACATTTTCCAATTATAATAATGTTCACAATGGCACTGCTTCCCAATATTATCTGTGACCTGCTTTGTGTTTTGAGCATAAATAACATTTATATTCCCTGAAGTACTCTAGACGATCCCTTCAACTCCAATACTTTTCATGTATAGATTCCCTCTTGATACTCATCAAAGTTCAATTTAATAGAGGGAAAGATTGTCACTTGCCATTTGATTGAGTAAGGCCCTATTTGGTTGACCTAAGAGTTAAAATGAGGTATATTGGCAATTTGGATTTCCATATACATCCATTTTTATTAATGCTCCTATATATCCTTTGATTCCTCCTCTTTCCAATACATATTCACTATATACAATCAGGTTTTAATATATTATATCGTACTTGCTAGACATACTTTCTTAATGTTTCCAAAAAAAATTGGAATGATTGCTCACATCCAGGCACATATTCAAGGTTTGGAGTTACATTTTAGCCATGTGTAAAGGAAACTTGTTATATAATCTTGGATAGGGGTGACACTTTTGGTTCCTCGATGTTTATATTACCACACATGTTGAGCATATAAATGTCATTGCATGAATAGGTGTTAAATGGATTTTGAAATATTATGGTACATTACACAATATGAGGGTCCCTTGAACCCTCTTTTCTTTATATTACCACACATGTTGAGCATATAAATGTCATTGCATGAATAGGTGTTAAATGGATTTTGAAATATTATGGTACATTACACAATATGAGGGTCCCTTGAACCCTCTTTTCTTATAGATATTGTCCCATGTAAGATCTCTTTTCCATGCTAGTTTCCATAAAAGTAGATATTTTGTGTCATTGGCCTAGGTTCTACGGTTTTTTCAAAGGGAATCCCAATCCTCCATATGCCTCAATTTTATTAGGTTGTAGGCATGCTTACTCAAGAATATTTGCAACGTCTATTTAACCCATATTAAGAGACATGGGACTTCTTTTGCAATTATTTATCTCTTCTTTAGTTTTATTTATAATTATCGATCTTTAATGTCCCGGGCCAATTCTATGTCATACAAGCATTTACATTTCATAAAATCATTTGGATTAGGATTTGAGGCTAACTGGACTAGAGAATCCTAAAATTGGTGCACATACTTTACCTCAAAAGTGTCATATATACCTTATTCCACCTAAAGATTAATGGTTTTCTATCAATAGGTTATATGCATGTTTACTCATGAATACATGTGATCCTTATTCGTCTCATCTTCAATTATATGGGCCTTCTTTTGCAGTTAATTGTTTGTTTTTTAATTTTATTTTTAATTGTTGATCATTAATGTTTTTGGTCAATTCTATATCTCACAATCATTTTTCATTTCTTAAAATCATTGGGATTGGGAGTTTAGGCTAATTGATCTAGAGATTCCTATAACTAATGCATATGTTTTTTTTACATACATTTTTCTTTGAGAGTGTCATTTGTACATTTTTCGAGTTAAATATTAGAAAGTGATGCATGACAACGTAGTCCCTACCAAACAAATTTGAAAAACATGTGTAAGATATTGTCGGAACAACAAAGAATGTAGGAACATTAGCAAATGACTGAACTAAGGAGTTTATGGTCGTACAGAGATGCCTTAATAGGGAAGTGAGCTAATTGATCAACCTTGAACACCAATGAAATGCAAATCATTATGTTTTTCCACAATCACCTTTTCTTCTTATCTACCACATATTTCTCAACATCTGCAGGCTTAGAACTCGAGATATCTCCAACTACGATTGGTTTCGAGATGTTAATGGAAGATGGCGGTTTTATGGGTTTTGAGAGTCCATGATTCCCAGCTTCTGCAAGCACCTAAAAAAATAGGCATCATATTGATGGATCCCGATCCATGTAAAACAAACAAAAACAAAAAAACGTTATAAAAAGTACCTGAACATAATACATTTTTGGATTAAAATCAAAGCCATCATACTGTTAGGAGATCAGAAATATGGGAGTCATTGTTGCAGTCAACATTTTTGCTCAGCTTTCAACTGTCATAAAAAAATATTGAAGATCAAACCCATATCAGTAAATCAATAATGCAAATACTTTTGGTCCTAAGGTTGTATCTAGAATATCGGACTTGGTCCTAAGGTTGTATCTAGAATATGGGACTTGAAGGCTTCTCTTAGTGCATAAAATGGAAGGAAAAGGGAAATAAGTACCTTTAAACTTCACTTCAAAAAGAATTACAAAATATAAAATTGAGCAAAAGCAAATTTATCTTTGGTTGTTAAAATAGTCTTAACAAAGTAGACAAAGTTCTTTTAGAGCTAGAAATATCATTAAATTTCTTCGACAAAAGCCTTAAAACAATATTACTCGAACATTGTTTGCGATGTAAATATTTGAACTAGAGAATGTTATTCCTCATTAAAGGCAAATGACTATCAAAAGTTGTTGGATATAATCGATACCTGACAAATATTTTTTTCCACTACGATTTTGAATGGGCCACGATAAGTCTTACCAGAAATACACGACAGAACACATGACTTCTTTGAAAAACACACGTCATGTCCAATGAATGTGAGGTTTGAATGAAATACCTACTTTCCTTTTACTTATGCTACTTGTCTGTAGTGGTTGTTCTGCTTTGGAAATCTTCAAGATGACATTTCATTCTTCACAAAATTAATGCCTTCTGTTACAACACATGATCTCTCTGAACTTGTCACTGCAATTATTCTTTTTTCTTTGGAAAGTATATATGCAAGGAATGGGTCTGAATGTCCAAAAAGTTGGATCTGAAGTGAATTTATCTATAATATATAAGAAAACAGGTTGTGGGGAGGAAACGGAAGATGAATTCAACATACTCACTAATTCTAGCTTATCCACCACCTCGCCTAGATGAAGATCCTCCAATGCCATATCTCGTTGCAGGGCTAGTAGAATAATTAGTTGATACAATCGATAAGGCAACAATTGCATTTGATCTAGGTGGCTAGGCGGTGAGCAGTGGATAGGTGGGTTCTGCACCTATGGAGCATGTCAAGGTTAGTTTCATGCAAGATTCCCTTGACACAAGAGGCACCTCGACTGCAAGGAGATCTCGGGAGATTATCCGAGTGTGAGAGGGGCAATGCCTTGGCACGGTGAAAAGAGGAAATGTCATGCAACAAAATAAAATAATAGGTAATCATCTCCAGTTCCGAGAACTACGTCGTCGGTTCAACAATAATACCTTAAATTCTAGAGCCAATAAAAGTGGAGAGAAATAAGATTACATTTTTTAATTAATTGGAAAAATCGAAAATATAACATAGAACTTTGGATAAAATGGAAAAAATTGGAAAGTCAACACATAACTAATATAAGTCAACCAACGAATTCATCACTATAGTCCATGCACTGCCCTCGACAGGGACTAATAATCTTCTTGAATAGGAAAATTCATTCGAGGAATCCTCCCAAAAAAAACTATTTTTATTTTAAATTTTCCATAACTCATTTTCTATAATAAAGCTTACTCTTTTCTTTATATTGTTACAAATTTGAATTTCATTTCAAAATGTTGTGACCCTAAGGATACTTTTCCATGGTATATTCAGTGCACATAATAGTTCATTACTCAAGCATCCATAGAAAGACCATACAAACCCATAAGTGTAGAGATAAAAATATTGATAAGGGATAGATGGTTAATAAGACTTTTATCTACAACATATAAGAGACAATTGTTTAGTTTCAATTTTCTTGGAAAAAAAAAATAATTGTTTAAGAGTCATGAATATTGCGAAATGACTTGACTCTACATAATTAAATTAATAATTTAATTATAATTAATAAACAATATGTACAATAATAATCAACTTTTTTAGATTTTCTAGCTTAGAATTACATGAAGAAACAAGATGAGAAAATATTTGGAGCTTCAAATAAATATATTTTCGGATAAAAAAAAAGTTAGTCCATCTTAAATCAATTTTTTTTATTAAGATTCAAGTATGTCTATGTTTTTTATTATGATTTCAAGTTGAATTGAAATTTCAAGTCTTTGGAACGTAAACAAAATATTAATTTTGTTTAAAGTAATGCTGATTTTGGTAATATATGACAATGCTTGTGATTAGAATGATGATAAGGTATTTTTGTGATAATTTTTTTTTCTTTTCTTAATTTTAAACACAATTACTTAACTTCAAGTTGTGTATATATGTTTTTGTTAAATATTTATATTGATAAAATTCCACGAGTCATTTTTTAATTTTGTTTAAGTACATAGACATCTCTTTGTCTATATATGTTGCATTTTAACTCTTGAAAATATCCTTAATTCAATTAGGTTGTTAGACATCTCTTTGTGAACAATTTGCACTTTGATTTTTGAAATTGATATTTCTTTTTCTTTAATCACTTGACTTTGGTAAGCAAGGTTTGATTATATGAGCAATTTCCTTATTTTTATTTGAGAAAACTTTTGATATTTTGCCATTTATTTTTTTGGACAATTGGTTTTATCTTATCCTATTGTTGCAATTCTTGGTCACATTGGATTGCAACATCTTATGGAATTGGTTGTTGGTCCTTGACCCTTGACTTGCAAGTTGTACATTGTTTTATCTAATTCTTGTACTTTCCGAATTTATTTACCTTGTTAACCTATGCTTCCAATTTACATTGCAGTATATGCACTTCATATTGAAAATCTTCATGAGCATTCTCAAGATCATTCATCTTCAATTTATGTTGACTTGAACAATGGGTCAAGGGGATGGAGGGATGAACATGGGTTGCATTGGAGACATCCCTTATTTGTGTTGTCACGAACTACTAATGAGTGTGTGATTCTACAACATAGAAGGAACCATGATTTATGTTCAATGTTAAGAGGGAATAGTCAAGCAAAATCTAGGTTGGGTGACCTTCTATGTTTACAATTCCACCACGCAAAATAGGAAATTCAAGATAGGGATCAATTAAGAAACACTACAATTTGCTTTGAAACTTCAGAAAATGCACCCATGTTCCAATGCTCAAGTCATCTTGAGTTGTGGAGAAAGTTTGGAGCAAGGCCCGAGCTTCAAATGACTAAGATAGAGATGCATGTATTCCTTTAAAGTTTTTGATGGGTGTTGGGCATGGTGCATAATATAAAACAATTGATAGAAAGAGATACTTATTTCAATTGGCAGGATTAGAGAAAAAAATCCTAAAAATTACGATATTATTAATTATGCTTGTTACAACAAGAGTTAAACTAACAATTGTTCTTAACCAATGAGTTGTGAAGGTTATTGGTTTAACCTTTGCTATTATTCTACTTGAGTTAACACTCTTTTCCTCAATAATATCAATGATTTTTGGAAATGTTGAAAATTTTCAAACTTGCAACCTTGTAGATGTATTAGAAATCCATGTTAAAGATTACTTATTAATATTCACTCCAAAGTGTGGGTTTTACCAAGTGAGTGTTCTTCTTCTTCTCATTTAGATTTTACTTTAGTTCTCTAAAATGTCACATAAAAAAAAGAAAGTAGTGCATTGAATGTCACAAAGGTTCCCAAGATACTTCAATATCAACCATGAACCATGAAGTTGAAAGGTTAGCAACCTAAGATGGCTATAGATCTAGATGTTTATTATGATCTGAAAAAAAGATATTTGATTACAGGATAGGGAAATTTTACTACCACATATAAAATGGAATTGTCTAGAGGATAGCAAGAATCAATTTTTTTATAATACCACTTGTAATGAATATCTTAATTCATTATTGAAGCATCTATATAAAATGTGACAAACTCATAAGTCTAAAAACATGAAATATATATAATGAATGTTTAATAATGTAATTAATAATTACTATCTAGTCAATAAAAGTGACATATATAGTACATCATAGAAACAACTATTAACAAATGCCACACCCTTACATAATTAATGATTTTTAAATATAAATACTATTAATTATACATATCACATATACTTATCTTTCCATATTTGTGCCTAGAATGTTTATCATTCTCTATGTGATCTCCATATCAATTTACTTGATAATGTTTTGTTAATGAGTTGTTTTTTAAGGCCAAATCCTCCTTTCTCCTTAGAGGTACAAATGTCAATGGCGATTTGTTATTCAGTTATGCTCCATTCCATCAAAAGTTTTTTTAATATTTTCGGTCTTCAATAATACAACTATTACAAGAATAGAAACTTTAGATGTGCTTACAATACTCAATACTATTTGCAACAAGGTCATTCTCCCATCTAGAGATAGGTATCAGAATGTCAACAACTATAATATTTGTTTCAGTTTTAAAATACGCTCTTTCTAAAGAAAATTTATCTTGAATCATTGGCTACTAATGGTATTCCCAAGTAATTGTTGGGAAGGGAAGCTCTCATAACTCTATAGCTTATTGATGTTCTTTAGACTGGGATTGGAGTGTTGAAGAAAAATTTAGATTTGTCCTCACTAATATGGCATTTAGAGGCCTTAAGCAAATTTTGAGACTTTTTGGAATGATTTGGGAACTTATCTTGTAAAACCTCATGTAGTTAACAAATTGTAGATGTGATACTAACTTTGCATTTTACATTTTGAGACAATTTTATGCCTCATAACTCACTTTATTTGATTTATGGTATTTATATTTCTATCTAATCCTTATACCATGATAATAAATAATAATAAAGATAGAGAGTTGCCCTATTTGATTTCATTATTAGATTCAGTTCCATTTAAAAAGAATAATAAAAACACTAATGAAATACAAATTTGGAACCACTAAATCCATGTCCCATTAAAATTAAAGGCCTTTTGAACTTGGCTGGTAAACATCCAAATTAGTTTGTTTTATAATTTTAAACATGTTTATCTTGATCATCATTCCTTTATTTCTTTGATTTTGCATGGAGTGGTTTGTTTCTTATAATATGATGAACATACTTAGAATTCGTTTTCTTTTGACAAGAAGTTATAGACGCATTAAAATCTTTCTCCATGGATAAAAGTCTGGGCCCTGATGGCTAGACCATTGAGTTCTATTTACATTTCTTCGACTTGGTTGGGTCTGAGCTCCTGGAGCTTGTGGAAGATACCAGGATAAACGGTAAGATTTATGGAGCTATCAACTCTACTTTCTTGACACTCATCCCGAAAGAAAATCATCTAACTACCTTTGGGGACTACAGACCGATTGCTCTCTGCAACATCTACTACAAGTTCATTTCAAAAATTATTGCCACCAGACTCAAACCCATTCTTTCGTGCTCTATGTTTGGCGAACAATTGGGTTTTCTAAAGGGCCGACAAATTCTAGATGTCATTGGTACTGCTCATGAATGCATACACAATATTAAACAAAAAAAATTGCGTGCACTCATCCTTGAGATTGATCTCAAAAAAGTCTTTGACTGTGTAGATTGGAAATTCCTCGGACTGATATTAATCCAGTTTGGAATTAGCCAATCTACCTTAAACTAGATCATGAGATGTGTCACAAGTGCAAACTTTGTTGTGTTAGTCAATGGAGAATCTACAACTTTCTTCCATAGCTGCAGAGGCCTTCAACAAGGTTGCCCTCTCTCACTGCTTATGTTCATTTTGGTTATGGAGGGTTTAAGCCTCCTTCTAAAAAAAATTCAAGCTGAGGGCAGGATCACTAGGATCAAGGTTTCAAGGTTAGTAAAAATTGTTCATTTGCTCTTCATTGATGATGTTCTTATCATGACCAATGCCAGCCTACTTGAATGGAGGGAGATTGCTCGCCTCTTAAAGATCTTTTGCAACACCTCGGGATTACATATTAACTGGTCAAAATCCACTTTCCACTTCGCCAACCTACAAGTTCATGACTTGGATCAGTTGAAGAATCTCTTTCCTCATAATTTTATCCATCTCACTCTCGGCTTCAATTACCTAGGGTATTACTTAAAAGCATATCACTACAAGGCTTTAGATTGGGACTGGCTCAAAGCAAAGGTAGAAAAAAAAGTTGGTCATTGGTGTAATAGATGGCTTTCCATAGGAGGCTGCTACACTCTCATTAAATCCTCCCTCGAAGGACAATCGATCTACTAGATGGCTCTTGCAACTATACCTACTTATGTCCTAGATAGACTAAGAAAACTTGCCTACAATTTCCTATGGTCGGGCAGCAATGAACACCATAAGCTACATCTCTGCAACTTGGAATCACTGGCTGAACCAAAAAACAAGGGTGGTTGGGGGTTCAAGAATATCTACAAGTTCAACAACGCACTAGCTGCCAACTCTCTATGGCGTGTCCTGACCACAAGGGGCATATGGAGTTATGTAATAAAGGATAAATATCTTCCATTCACTATTGTTGCATCTTGGCTCCGGACTGACACTCCTATCATGTGATCCGCCTCTCAATTCTGGAGGAATCTAGTGGCTACAGTGCATTGGATTGTGAGTGGGCTCACCTGGAAACTGGGCTCTAGTCACAATATTCTTATCAGTTAGGATCGCATTACAGGGCTCGGACAACACTTTCTTGTCATCTTCTTTAATTTCCCATTTAAACTCCATTTGCATTTGTTATCTCTTTCAGGTCAAGGCGCACTCAACTCATGGACTCCTGATTGCTCGATGGCACACCAGCTCTGAATTGGACGTTGAGTGGAATTCTTATTGCTCCGAGATTAACCATGCAAGCATTCTACTACACACCGCAGAGGATCTTTTGTTATGGGATGGAGGGGACAATTTAGGTCTTACCACAGTAAAAAAAAATTATACAACCATTTCAAAGTCTGTCTAGCAACAAAATATCAGTGGATGGCGTATTCATTTATGGAATTGGAAACTCCCACTAAAAATCAAAATTTTTAATTGGTTGTCAGTTGAAAATAAAACCTCCACCTGGGACAATCTTCAACACAAAGGATGGGTTGGTCCAAATCTTTGTCAACTATGTTATAAAGATGTTGAAACAGTTAACCATTTATTTACTCACCATGTTTGGGACCGGATTGTTCAGGTAAACAATATCAATACTGCATGGACTGGGATTTCTCTCACTGCATACTTTAATCATTGGTTTTCCAGCGAGCACACCTACAAGACTCTCCCACTGTTTGTGAATTAGTTTATATGGTTGTCTAGGAATCTAAAAATATTTGAAAATCAACCTCCTTCCATCAACACTGTAGTCTTTAAAGTTCTTGAATTATATAAAAGCTGGAAAAACTTTCATCAAGATTTGGGAAGAATAAAAAAGTTAGTCAAACCTATTCTTACACAGGATACTCCAACAGGTTGGTTCGATGGAGCAACACAACTTAGTGGTACTATTAGTGGCACAGGGGGACTGATTAGAATTAACAAAAGCTCTGTCTATAGATGGAATTTTTGTTGCAGCTACGGTACCAACACAAGGGCATAACTATTAGGAGCCTAGGCTACTCTTCATTTGGCCTCTAGACTGCATATTTAACATCTACAATTGATCGGTGACTCTAGAGTTATCGTCGACTGGATTAATCATAAAGGCAAGCTTCATACCATTTCACTATTGGCCTGGAAGGACAGAATAAGCACACTCCAATGCCAATTTAAGAAGCTCACTTACACTCATGCATCTCGTGAGTACAATCTGGAAGTTGATCTCCTATTAAAGACAACATTACAAGGCAAAGTTGGCTTGATCACATATACCCACTGGCTAGATGGAAATGAGGGTCCCACTCTCATCACAAAAATATTTTAGGATAGTTCTCTTATTTTTTGAAAACAATTTATCCTCGTGAACTGTTTGTTGCAGCAATTCAACTTTTCTCAGTCCATTGGCATGAAGTCTGACTACGAGTGAAAGAATTTCCCTCTAGAGCTATTTATCTTGCTATATGTAATCCTGTTGAGAGAACACATTATATTATAATATATAATTGAGCAATTTTTTCTGTTGGAAAAAAAAAAAACCCTCCCTGCATTTCGAATATTATGCTCAAAAGGTCATATTCGAGTCTGACACCCATTATCTTGG
>JASDQU010374163.1:32047-50800 GCA_032191745.1 Picea mariana | reverse complement strand
TGAAAATGCATAAACGAAAGGTTTAAATAAGCAAACTTAAGGGAGAATGTTCAAAAAAGAGATGAGCAAAATAAGGTACTTACCGATCTCATCAAACCCCCAACTTAACATATTGCACGTCTCTTGTGTAATGAATTAGTAAGAATCATAATTAGATTGAGGCCTATATTTAGCGCAGGTAACCCTAAGGTCATAAGGAATCAATTTGGTGCAAGCCTCTTTTGAATAAGAACCTCTTAAAGATGTAATCAATTTCTATCTTCTTATCAAGAGGAATGCCACTTCTCCAATCCATAATATGAAATAGCAAGAGTGAAAAATGAAACTTGAGTCCTAATCAATGTAAACCCAATCCATTGATAGTTGTAACATACATTCGACTCCTATACGGTAAATCATGAATGTTGGGCAGATAATGGGGTTATTTTTCCCTAAGCTCATCTATGAGCTCTCCTCATCTATTCTACCAACACTGCACTTCCTTTCTGGTCGATTTGGTATAGAAATAAATAAATTCAACAATTTCTATGGAATTATTATGGTATATGAACTCTCTGATACAAGGTTATAAACCATCCATTTATGTTCTTTGGTTGTTTCAATGACAATGGMTGTCTCTGGTGGAACCCATAGAGGTGCATTGGATTCTTCTCCTTTGTATAACTCGATCTCTTGAGMTCTCTTAATCTCATTCTACAAGTAGTGACTAAAGTGTTTTGAGATTGACATTTCCCACAAAGTGATTGGGGTTCCCAAGGTATTGTCTAGAAATATATAAWAATGTCGAKATAATTCACAAAGAAAATTATTTCTTTTAGGAATTCTAGAGAAATAAATCCCATAGAATGTCTTCCTAGTTCCTTTTAATTCAAATGGAGAATAAGATATAAGTCTCTCTATTTGTATAGAAAACCATTGTTCCCCAAGATACATAGTTTACACATGGGATGATGGTTTATTTATAGGTTCCATTTATTTATTACAAGCATTCATATTTACTATTAAAACTGGAAATTACATACATACATCATTCCTACAAAATTGAAAAAATCAAGTTATACAGTTATCTGATTAGGGAAAATTTTCAACACCAATTGACTGATAGAGGAAACCTTTCCTCCCAACCTTAGGCCATAATATAGAGTGAATTCCTACAATATGCCACCCTTTTCCAAGCCATGATACCACAAGGGGAATGATTCATCTGGATTCCAAACTTAAGATGATATAGGAAGGTTACTATCCTTCCCCCACTGACAATCAACAAAAATTACCCCCTTCCCACTAAGATCAGGAAGTCTACAAGCTTATCAAGTGATTTCTCAACTAGATTTCCTCTGCATCAGGGATCCCCTTCTCTACTAAACATTCCCTCGACAAACTCCCCTTACCAGTTCCAGTTTCTTTCCAGTAAGCACCAATATTTAGTCCTTTTTCTCTAGTATAGACTCGGGTCTTCTTTGTTCAGGGTGATCAATCTCCAATTGGAAAAGCTTCCTATTTTCTTCAAGGAAATCTTTCCACTTTCTCCTTTTCCTCAATATTTTCTCACGAACACCTCTATTCTCAACACCTTTTTCTTTCTGAGTTTGTTGCTTGTTGGTTTTGTATTGGATTAACTGTTCTCTATTGGTTTGTGTGTGCATACACCCTCCTCCTCCTTCTGTTCTTTTTTTTTCCGTCTTCATTTGGTGGTATTTTCCACCTTTGGTATCTTCTTCCTATGATCTTCTTGGGATTCATATGGTCCTCCTATAGACACAAACTATAACCTGCAATTCTTATTCTGAAGGGGTAAGTTTGTGGCATTTGGCTGCCAGGTATTGAATTGGCCCTTGCCTCCCTCAAGAGATCAATATGCCAACAACCATTAATGACTTCAACCACTTCCCTAACCTTCTATAACTGGTCACGTGGCTCCATTAAGATCGGGTACGATGGACGATGTACATTTATGCTTAGAAAGAATATTTTAGCTTGTTAAACAAGCTTCCTGTTTTGTTCATAAAAACAACTCAGCTCCACCTTACCCATCCACATAATCAATCCCTCCTTCATTAATTCCCACTTGTGTATCATGGCTAGTACTTTCAAGGCTGTTCCTTCTCAGTCAATGATTTTGGTGTTTTCATTAAATCAAAACATGATTACATGCTTCATAATTATAATTGTATGAAGTATTAACATAATTATAGTCTTGGGGGAAATCAAGGCATTACATTCCCCTCCCCTTAAAGAGACACCATCCTCGGTGTTTAAAACACCATGTATATACAATTATACAAAAAAAAAAAATGGGTATGCCAATATCATGGCATATTCCAACTCCCATGTAGCTTCATCTTCTCCAAAATGCTTCCATTGCACCTTGAATTTCACAATGGCTTGGTTCCAAAGAATTTTTTCTCTCTTGTCGAGGATACATTTCAGTTCGGGCTGGAATTATCCTTCTGGTTCCACTTGTATCACAATCCAATCAATTACATGATTAGTGTCATGCGCACTTTTATTCAACAAAGATACATGGAACACATTGTGAGCTCTAACAATAGGTGGTAATGAAAGTATGTATGCTACTGGTCCCACTCTTTCCAGGACTTCAAATAGTCTGCAAAAGTGGGGTGCCAATTTAACACACTTTCCCATTCTTAGGGAAATTCTCTTTGGTTTAAATCGTAGATAAACATGATCTCCTGTTTTAAACTCTCTATGAGTCATCTTGCTGTCTGCATAGATATTTTGTTTGTCCTGATCTACGTTCATATTCTGCCTTATCTTAACCATTGCTTTCTCCATCTCTTTCAAAAATTTTGGTCCAAGCGTTATTCTATCCATTGGACTGTCCCAACTAATTGGAACCATACACTTCCTGCCATATATGATCTCAAACGAGCTCATTTTCAATGATTCCTGATAACCATTGTTGTAGGAAAATTCTACCAAAGGTAGATACTCCTCCTAGTGATTGGGATGATGCATAACATGCATCCTCAACATGTCCTCTAATATCCCTTTCACTCTTTCAGTCTGACCATCTATTTGAAGATGGTAGGCTGTACTAAATTCCAATTGAATTCCCAAGCTTGCAAACAAGATTTTCCAAAAACTTGAGGTGAACTTGGAATATCTATCCAAAAATATGGTCTTGGTCAAGCCATATAGTCTAAAAATTTCCTTCATAAAAATGTTAGCAACATACATGGCTTTAAATGTAGATATAATAGGAATAAAATGAGTTGCCTTGCTCAACTTATCCACTACAACCATGATTGCATCATGTTKCTTAGTTATCTTTGGAAAAGTAGTAATGAAATCCATGGAAATCGTTTCCCATTTCCATTCAGGAATAGGCAGAGGTTACAATAAACCTATAGGATGTATGTGCTCAAATTTTACTTGCTAACACTCCAGGCATTTAGCAATGTACTAGGAAATTTCCTGCTTCATTCTAGACCAATAATACAACTTCCTTACTGTTGTCATCATTTTCTGGTGACCAGGGTGACTTTCATATGGTATTCTATGGAAATCATCCATAATTAGATGCCTCAAATATGATGAATTAGGAATGTATAGTCTATTATTATACAACAACATATCATCAACTCCCAACTGATATCCTTCATATTTATTTTCCTTGGTTTTCATTGTAACCCTTATTTCACTTGTGTATAAAGCTCATATCCCTACAAGAGGTTTTTAATCCTCTATGTGATGAATCCCCTACACTTTCTACTTCTAATTGTACTGTCTGAATGCTTCGTCTGAGTGCATTCACCACTCTATTTTTTTTTCCTTTGATGTGTTTAATTTCAAAATAAAACTCCCTGATCAACGCCATCCACCTAGCCTGTCTAGAATTCAACCTTGATTGATAAAGTAAATACTTCAAACCATAGTGGTTTGTCATTAAGACAAATATTCTCATGAGCAAGTAATGCCTCCACATCTTCAATGCATGCATGATTTCTTCCAATTCTAGATCATGGGTAACATATTTCTGTTCATTCTCATTCTACTTTTTTGATTCATAACAAATCACTTTCCCTTCTTGCATAAGAACTCCACCAAGTCATCTTTGCAAGCATATTTACAAACCAGGAAATCCTTTTCTAGGTCTGCAATATTCAGAACAGGGGCATCAGTCAAAACATGCTTCAGTTTTTGGAAGCTATCTTTACACTTTGGCATCCATACAAATCTCTTCCATTTTCTTTGCAATGAAGTAATAAGATTACCAATATTTGAAAATCTCTTTATGAACCTCCTTTAATATCCACCCAATCCCATGAAAGAATCTTCCTTCTGTCACATTTCTAGGGGTAGGCCAATCCGTGATTTCCTTGATATTTTTAGGATCCACTGCCACTTCTTCTGTTGAGATTACATGGCCTAGATATTGGATTTCCCTTTGAAAGAAATCACACTTTCTAAACTTAGCATACAACCAGTGCTCTCTTAACACTTGTAGCACCATCCTGAGATTCTCTTCATGCTCTTCTCTGTTCTTGGAATACACTAAAATGTCATCCATAAATACTAAGACAAACTTGTCCAAATATTTGTTGAGTATGCTATTCATCAAACAAATCAATGTAAATGGTGCATTTGTAAGTCTGAATGGTACCACCAAAAAATCATAGTGNTATTCAGAACAGGGGCATCAGTCAAAACATGCTTCAGTTTTTGGAAGCTATCTTTACACTTTGGCATCCATACAAATCTCTTACATTTTCTTTGCAATGAAGTAATAAGATTACCAATATTTGAAAATCTCTTTATGAACCTCCTTTAATATCCACCCAATCCCATGAAAGAATCTTCCTTCTGTCACATTTCTAGGGGTAGGCCAATCCGTGATTTCCTTGATATTTTTAGGATCCACTGCCACTCCTTCTGTTGAGATTACATGGCCTAGATATTGGATTTCCCTTTGAAAGAAATCACACTTTCTAAACTTAGTGTACAACTGGTGCTCTCTTAACACTTGTAGCACCATCCTGAGATTCTCTTCATGCTCTTCTCTGTTCTTGGAATACACTAAAATGTCATCCATAAATACTAAGACAAACTTGTCCAAATATTTGTTGAGTATGCTATTCATCAAACAAATCAATGTAAATGGTGCATTTGTAAGTCCGAATGGTACCACCAAAAAATCATAGTGCCCATGCCTTGTTCTAAAGGCTATCTTGTGGATGTCCTCATCCTTGATTCTGACTTGGTTATATCCTTACCTCAAATCAATATTTGAGAAAACCATATCTCCTCTAACCTAATCAAATAGATCATCTATCCTGGGCAAAGGATAATTTTTCTTGATGGTCATCTTATTCAACTGCCTATAGTTAATATACAATCTCAATGCACCATCCTTCTTCTTTACAAACATGGCTGGTGCTCCCCATAGGGACACACTCGACCTGATGTAACCCTTATCCAAAATTTCCTTTAGTTTTACCTTCAACTCCACCAAATCTAGTGTGCTCATCCTATAAGGCACTTTTGATGCTGGTACTTCCCCAAGCACAAGATCTATGGAGAAATCAAGATATATTTTTGGAGGTAGTCCAGGAAATTCCTTTGGAAACACATCTCTAAATTCCCACAACACTGGGTAATCTCCAACCTTCATCTCTTTTCTCTCTGCTAAGTTAAGAACTTGTATAGCATACAATTGACATCCTTTTCTGCTGAAATTTTTGAGCATCAACGCTGATATTTTCCTAATTGAAATTGGCTTTCTAATGCCTTGCAAAATCCTTCCATTACCCTCCTCATATTCACATTCCAAAACCTTCTCATAACAATTTAACTTTGACTTGTGAGAAGCTATCCAATCCATTCCTAGCAACACATCATATGAGCCTAGGGGTAGGATATTCAAGGCTTCCTAAGTCTTTAGTCCATCCATTTCAGTTGGACATGTTTCAATCAACTCAACCACTTTCCTCTTTGTTCCATTGGCTAACTGGACCAACCATTCTCTTGCATGTTTATTTCTCTGTAATGAACATGTTTCAACAACCCAAGGTGAAATATAACTAAGGTTAGAACCTGGGTCAATTAAAATAGAAACAAGTTGATTGACAATAATACCTTCCAATTCCACCATAGAGGCTTTCTGGTCTTCTTTCCAATTTTCTGTAACTGCATAAATTCTCATCACACTTCTGGATACATAATTGATTATAGCTTCCTATTTCACATTATACACCCTCCTATTGTCATGTCGTATGTGGGGATAATCCATCATTAGGTGTGGTTATCCACATCCCAACATTGTAACAATCCTTTGTTGGGATCCTCTGCTCTTTCTCATTCTTTCTATAGTGGTTTATTTCCACTTCAATATGGATTGTTTTTGCTGAAGCACACTCCTACTGGGTTGACCCAACTATGCACCTTTTCTAGAATTATTGTAGGGGAATGACTTAAATCCCTTCTTATAGAATCCACTCTTTTCCTTTCTCTTACAGTCATTTGAAGACTCTTGCTTATTCTTAGACTGATAATAACGACACTTAGACTTCTGAATAGTGTCCTCCAACATCCTTGGTTTTTCAAACTCAATTCGTTCCTGGTAGGACTGTGGTAACCCACTGAGAAAACACTGCACTTTTTCTTTCTCATCCTTGAGTTAAGGGCCATACCTCAACAATTCCATAAAAATTTTGGCATATGCATCCATGGTAAGTTGTCCTAACTTATGCTCATGGAATTCCTGGACCTTTTCATCATAATACTTTTCCGATAGGTAAGCCTTTCATAAGTATTTCTCAAAGTGTTTCCATGTTAGTTTGCTTTCCTTTCATACCTTGATTTCCTTAAGGTATTCCCACCATATGGAAGCTCCTCCATTCAAGTTAAAAATAGAAATCCTTACCCTAGTATTCTCATAATAATTATGTACATGAAAGTACTTCTTCAAAGAAAACAACCATGCTTCAACTTATTCTCCTTTCTTAATTTTCCCATCGAAGGTAGGTGAATTAGCCTTATTTAATTATTCAGTTAAATAAGTTTGAAAATTCTCCTCCTCCTTCTTCTTCTTTGGGACATTTGAATCTATGACACTACTATATAACACTACCGAAGTAGTATTCCTGCAATATGAATTCATGGAAACATTTACACTTGATTTATTCCTCTTGGCATCCCGATACCTTTTTCTAGAAGGACTGTTTCCCACATCGTTGTGAGCCAAGCAATGCTTCTGGGCATCTGAAGGGTTTTTAACCTCTCTGACTACTGCAAATATGCATTACTAGGGAATTTCTATAAGTGTTTCTAGATTTCAAACAATATCTACAGTAGTACTGCATTCAACTCTGTCTATTTATCTTGGTCTCTCATAAGCCTCTCATAGTCCGTCTTTAGACTTCTAACAATGGCCATCAAATATGGAGGGGTTTCCCTATCCCTCTGGTAATAAAAATATTCATCTCTGAGGTGCGAGGTGTTATCCATACTATGATGTACCAATCACCTCTTCTTCCTTTTAGTAAGTCCTACATGTTGAAACAACAACTATCATTAGTAATTACATTACTGATGAAATCATGCATACTAGACAATCAATACAAACTTTCTTAAATGGTTTCAAGCGACCTTGACAACCCATTCAAGCCTGGAGTTTGAACTCAACTCTGATACCACTCTATAGAACACTCAACCCCCTTGTTAGTGTCCTATAAATAGGTTGATTCAATTTAATTTGAGTCCAATGTGTGTAGAAGGGTCAAAATAATGCCCTTTATCCCACAAAGACCATGACATGCTTTTAAGGTGACAATGAAGACAATGAAACCCTAATTCTAGTCTTCAAGAATCCATCACCATTGAACTTTGAAAATCCATTGCACACTGTGGTTTTTGATCAAGGAAGAGTGTTGGCCAGTGTTTATATCATATCTTACTCACACAAATAATTTTGAACCCTCTAGAGCAGTTATGAGTAGCAAAAAATAAAATTTTGCAGTTGCGTAGCAAGGTCTGTTGCACAATTTTCTTGGTCAATTTTGAAAAGTGGAAGGGAGGGTTAGCCTATGGTTATGGTTTGTAAATTTAAAATAGTTGAATAATGCTGTGAGTACCATCATTTTTCATCAATGAGGGTGATTTTTTCAACTTGTTTGATAGTGGCACCTCCATCTTGAAATTTTGAGTAAATTAAGGTTTTGGAGAGCAATGAATAAAGTCATCTTTGCAAGGGGTTGGCACAAGTTTCCAAGAATTCAACAAGATTATTTTCATCATTATCACACCATATCATATCAACAAGAGTCAAATAAATGGTCAAAATGTCAAATAGAACCCTCGCTGTGCAACCTACTGTGCACAGTCTGCAGGGGATGCTGCGTTTTTGACTATTTTAGTGGTCAACTTAAAACTAGGTTTCTGACCAACTGGAAATGAATTTTTCAAAAATGAAAGAGGTTTTTGTCAAGCATGGACCATATAAAAAAAAATATCTCTTTTTATTCACAGGTGTCATGGTTTGGGATATCCAAGGATATTTACAACCTATTTTTCCAAATTTCAATATTTAATGATTTCCTGTTTTAGTCCTTATGTTTGGGCGCAAATCCAGAGAATATGGAGAAGAATTTTAGAAAACGAAGTAAGGTTTTTCTCAAGAACAAGTTTATATACAAAACAATCTCTCAGTTTTGAGAAATATATTTTTATTCAGGAGATATGATTTCATCTTTGAACCCTATTTTCCCATTCTGCTGCGCAATATGCTGCGTTTTTGCTGTAGGTTACTATTGCACAATAGAATTGTTGCGCAAATGTGACAGAGCAGCCAAATCACCTCCAGATAAGAAAGGAAAGGTAAACAAGAATTCCACCTCGTCTCCATCAAGTTTAAGGGTCAAAGAGCATTAGAATAGGGATTCAAATGTCTCTCTTATGAAGTTGTTATATGTGTTTAATGAAGTCAACTTTGACTCCTCCTTTTCTGCAGTTAGTTCAGATTTTATTACCAAAATATATTATAACTGTAGCTTGACTTAGGAAGGCAGTTGAATTCAAATTTAGGAGGATAGGAGGTGAATTTTGTATATATTTTATGCTTCTACATGAGCTCAGGGTTGACAAGTGTGTGATAAAATTTTATTGTCTGCATATTGTAAATATTTTTGAGATTAATAAAGCTTTGGACCAGAAGTACATGGAACTTGACATCAAAGATACATGTGATTATCGCCTCTTTATGCTTGTGCTCCTATTATGTATGTGATCGTACTGTAGAATACATTTATGTTTTATGTTTTCCTCTATATGTTAAACTAAAATATATGTACATGAATTCATCTGATCTTGATGCTCTGTTGCATATATTTTCAATTCTTTTTCTACTATAATCACCTTAGGATTCATCCTTGATAGATGGCCCAAGGGATTAGTGTCTTCTTTATGTTATTTATACTACAAATTTTTCTAATTGGTATAAATAAATGTTTTCTATCTTGCCTCTGATAATCCATTTTCCAAATCACTAAGTTTCCAATAGTTTATTGATCTCTGACCTATGACCCCATTGCCCAATGGAATTTCTACCCACCTTGCCACCAACTCTATAAATTCAATATTTCTTTAGAGATATATTCTTTGTATGAAATTCCAAATCAATCCTTTCAGTGATTGATTTGAAGAGAGAGAGCCCTCTCTGGGTTGGAAGGGATAACTTTCAGCCTCAAGTTGGTTTGTGGTTACCTCTGTGACTCACCTCCAAAACTAGGTGTTCGACAACACAGGTATTCCAACAGAGGATGAACACCTTCAGTAGCCACTCACATAACCAAATCAAAGATCAACACACCGATGTTTTCACGTGGTAAAATCCTACGGGGAAACATCCACATCCCTAGCCAAAGCGACCACTTGGAGAAGTTTATTAATGCAAAGAAAAATATTACACAGAGATTTTACAGGAGAGTTTCTAACAATCGATCATTGGAAAATGACCCTCCATGCTATTTAAATAGAGATCATGGACCAATCGGGTGTTAAGCCACAGATCAATGGTCGTTAAGATCAAGGAGAGTATGAACCGTCGAATCACTCTATGTCGGGAACATATTGTGACCGTCGGATTTCCTAACTACAAATGCATACTAAAGAAACACACTAAGAAACACACTTTTACCTAACGACACATTAGACCAAGTAGATCTTAACTAACTCCTAAGTGTCTAAATATCCTAACATCCCCCCTTAAGAACAACTTTGGATAGGATTGAAGGATTCACAATAGGAGAAGGAAGGATGAATTAGAGACTTTCCCCTCTTAATGACAATTTCCTGAACTCCTAACATAGATCAAAGTTTGGAAAAATTCACTTTTGTAAGAGACTTTGTGAAAATGTCTGCAACTTGATCTTCTATAGGACAAAATAACACTTCAATAACTTGATCATGAATGAGATTTCTAATGAAGTGCATGTGGAGCTCAATGTGTTTGCTACACTAGTGTTGAACTGGGTCTTTGGTGAGCTTGATGGCACTCTGATTGTCACACCAAAGGCTGGTCGGATGCTGCTGCTGGAATCCAAACTCTGAAAGGATTTATCGAAGCCACAAGGCTTCATGACTTGCATTTACCACTACTCGGTACTCTACTTCTACTGAAGAAATTGCAATAGCCTATTGTTTCTTATAGGCCCAAGTGACAGGTCTTGAACCAAGGCTGAAAACATAACCTACAGTAGACTTACGATCATCAAGGTCGCCGGCCCAATCTGAATCATTGAAACCAACCAATAAAGGAGTCCCCCCTAAACTTTAATGTATCCTGAACTGAACTGTACCACGAAAATAGCGAAGTATCCTTTTAGCTTCTTTCCAATGGCTTTCATGGGGTGTTTTCATATACCAGGCAACAAGACAAACATCAAAGGAAATATTAGGATGGGTATGAGTCAAGTATAAGAGGCTACCAACTAACTGATGGTACAAGGTGGCATCAACTTCAAGAGAAGTACAAGTGGCAGTAAGCTTGACTCCAGACTGGAAGGGAGAAGCATTTGGTTTACAATCATCCATGTGAAAGCGCCGAAGGTCACAAGCATACTTAGACTGGGAAAGAAAAATTCCTTCATTGGTTTGCAAAACTTGGAGGCCAAGGAAGTAGTGAAAAAAACCTAAGTTTGTCATTTAAAATTTCTTCTTAAGGATAGTTTTCACATGGTTTAAAAGTTTTGAGTCACTACTAGTAAGGATAAGGTCATCAACATAAAGGACGAGGATTATGAGATGGCTTCCTACTTTCTTGGAATAGACATTAGTATTAGAATGACATCTAGAGAATCTAATGGAAATAAGAAAGGTGTCCATTTTGGCATACCAATCTTGGGGAGCTTGCTTGAGACCATAAAGAGATTTCTTAAGGCGACAAACAAGGCTAGAGTCATTTTGGACATAGACAAGAGGTTGTTCCATGTAGATTTCTTCTTGCAAATATCCATGCAAGAAGGCGGATTTAACATCCATATGATGGAACTCCCATTTATGTGAGGCAACAAGGGAAAGAACAAGGAGGATGGAATTCATTTTGGCTACAGGGGAAAAGGTTTCATGATAGTCAATTCCTTCAACTTGGGAAAATCATTTGGCACCTAAACGAGCCTTGTGTCTTTCAATACTTCCATCTGATGCATACTTAGTTCTGTATCCCATTTACATATGACAAGTTTTATTCCTTTTGGAAGAGGTACAAGATCCCAAGTATCGTTTGCCATTAAAGAATGATACTCTTCATTCATTGTTGTATCCCAATCTGGATGACCTGAAGCTTCTGCAAATGTCTCTGGATCACGATTTTCTGAAACTTGAGCCAAAAAAGAAGAGGCTTGCTGTAACTGTGAACATGTCCGATGTTTATCTAAAGGATCATCGACAAGATCACCAACTGTTTCTTGTGTTGAATGGACCCATCTAGGAAGCGGTGGAACTGGTGCTGGTTCAGGCTCAAAGGACTCATCTGGAGGAGGGTGAGCAGGCGGAGGTGGATTTTCATCCTCACTGTCACCATCTAAAGAAGAAACCAGATCAAAAGAAGGCACAAATGCCAAAGATGGATCACAGGCTAAAGAAGGCACAACCACTGAATTAGGTTCGCAGGCCAAGATATTTTCATCAAATTTAACATCTCTTCTAATAATAATTTCATTACAATGTGATTGAAGAAGTCAGTAACCTTTGACATCTTCAGAATAACCAACAAATATACACTTCTCACTTTTAGGCTGCAATACTTTCCTTTTCTCATCAGGAATGTGAGGCCATGCTATACTGCCAAATAAATAGAAGTGACTTACATCTGGTTTAATTTTAGTCCAAGATTCTTCCAATGTTATATTTTTAAGAGCCTTTGTGGGAGTGCGATTTACTATGTAATTTTCACAGTTGATGGCTTCCACCCAATACATTAGACTTAATGCCTTAGATTGGATCATACAATTAGCCATTTATTTTAATGTGCAGTTCTTTCTCTCAGAAACACCATTTTGTTGTGGTGTATATGGAACAATGTGTTGCATCTGGATTCCCTATGTAGTGCTATAGCGGGAACACCCCTCTACGAACTACACCAAGGTTCTAAAATGTAGGCAGAGCTAACCGTCTAAAGTCACCTACTTTTTATCAACTATCCCGACATTACCCCATAATCATACATAAAAGAAAAGGTATAGGGATCTGGTAGGCATACCTTAAACTCTGCATCCAGTGTTGATCCCTTTGCGCTTAGTTGTTTCCTGACTGCAAGTCTCCTCCCAAGGCTGACCTGAATTCAACCAAAGACAAACAAGAAACTACAAGCATGCATTCTACATATGGATTAGTGGGTTAGACATCATAAACAAGAAATGTAAACAAATCATATAACTTTAAGACTTCATTTGGCGGGATGGAAAAAGTACTTCTTTATATTAATCTCACAAAAGTCACTTACAATATGAGACTGACACTGCTCCTTGAACTCGATCTTGGGCTTCTCTTCACAATGCACCAACTACTTCCATGTCTCCTTCTCCTATTCAGTTCTCTCTATGGGAATGGCAAGGGCTTGCAATAGAGAAAAAGGGAATTCTGGCTCAAACTCATAATGTGGTTGCCAAATATTGGGGCAAAGGGGGAATACATAAATGGGCAGATTTTCTATTATTTCGTGCTTCTCTTGACATGGGACCCCAACCCCTTCTTTTATAGGCCAGAAGAGATAGTAACGGTTGGGGTAAATGGATATGGGAAGTCAAACGGTTAAGTAATGGCCCTGAAACCAGTATGCTATGAAATTTTGATTTTTTTTTATATTCTATGAGTGTACACGGGCTGTAGTGGGTCAGTAGGCATGTGTACGCGGGAAGTAGTGGTGCAGGGCGCGTACACCTTCAAAAAAATGATTTTTAGAAGATCTTGTTCAGTGATGGCTTGGCAAAGATAGAAAGTTAGATGGCCTGATGCCAGGTATGCATGTCTGGTGCAATTTAGGGTTATAAAAAATGCCCCCTAATGTGTGAGGTTAGAAGAGCATCTGATGGCTGAAATACTTTACAAATATTCACCAATGTACAGAGTGAGTGAGCCCAGGGACCAGATTTCGGGAGGTGCCATCTGCAAAATAACAATTTGTCTCACTGAGGTGGGCATACCCATGCTCGGGATGAAATAAAATCATGGCTGCCAATCAAATACATTACAGATCCATGTCATATAACTATATAAAGTGCAGCCGCGAGTAGTACACAATAGATCTACATCTCAAAATAAAAATATATACATGTATAGTATCCATCTTCAAGAAGCCAATGACACCTGATGGATAGGGATGAGGTCTTCAAAGCTCGAGCAACAACTTCGAAATCTTCAAAAATTGGATAGGAGTGTAATATCCGTGTACGACTTCACTACCTAGAGGTCTTCGATGACTCGTCGAGAACATGCAAGAGGATCTCGATGATCAGGCAGATAACTTCATTGATTTAAAACAAGGAATTGATTGGTCTTTCGGGGTGGCCGGGCATGGGGACAAGAGACAAACTGCAAAAGGGACAGCTCAAGTTTAGTAAGACTTCCCTTGTACGAAATAACGACAAAAGATGAGACTCAGGTGGCATGACATTGACACATGTTCACGATGTAGGAGGCAATGCGAACTCTCCATATGTTTGGAAAGGTAACCAAATGGAGGAGGACACAACTCTATGTAGCGAGACCAGAATCCTAAGGTCATATTAAATCCTAGGGCTTGACGAACAAACAAAAGGATGTGATTTGTCCAAGGGTGACTCATTGTGCTGTCAACAAAAATAAAATACTTTTCCCTTCCTCTTTTTGGGGTATATTTGATTTTTTTTTTCAATAATTTTGGGAAGATTGAAAAAGAATAAAGAATGCTACGTTACAAAGGAGGATCGAGTGTCACAGACATACTAGTTCCAAGCGCAAGGAACACATTGATACTTAGTGCAAGGGGACATATGTAGGAAAAGGACACTCAGGAAAAATCCTCCATGGGTCAAGGTGTCAAGACGCAGAGGCAAAGTGCTACAAGGCTTGCGTACAAGGCATGCTTCAGATGGTTCAATTGAGAGCAACATGGAGCCAAGATTAGTCCAAAGAAGCGCGAATGCAAATGCGATTAATAAGACACAATGATAACATCCTTTGATGTAATTTTAACGAGCCCAGAGAAGGTAACCTCGAAGGTTTTTCATTTTTAGAGAGTCTGAAAAAATGTAAAAGGAGACTCCACTGGGGTACCTTTTTCGAAGGTAGTCTAGTCGGTTCGAAAAAGGGGTAAACTAGCACCGAAAAAACATCTATTCAAAATCATTTTAATGAGTGTGACAAAGACAAGATCAATCGACAATGTTTTCATATTTAAGGAGTCTAAAAAGAGCTTAACTATGGACTCCATAAGGGATGTTCTTCTGGACCAATTTAACGAGTGTGAAGAAACAAGGTCAGTTGGCCATCTTTTCAATTTTAGGGAGTCTGAAAAGAGCTTAACTATGGACTCCGTGGGGGTTCTTTTTCGTAAATTTAGTCCCTCGGGCCCGAAAAAGGGTTAAATTTATACCTGAGGATACTCTTCTAGAGAACCGAGGCTCCTAGAGTATACCTTTGTTCGTACCTTTGACCATCTGGATCGAAAAATGAGTAAACTACCACCAGGCATACGTGCCTTCAAATTTCAGTTTAGCGAGCATGAAGGGCAACAAGATCGCTTGGAAATATTTTCATGTTTAGAGGGTCTGAAAAGGGCTTAAAAGAAGACCCGTTGTATTTTGGGAGTCCCGAGGGTGAGGTCAAGAGTGATAATGAATCATGAAAATGAGGCTCAAACTCGTAATCAGAAAAAACTACCAAGGACTCCCGAGCCTATAGTCATTAGTGACAACATGGACACCAAAATGAAACTAGGAAATACCCAGGGCATCCATGTGAAGGTAGGCTCTACCACTAAATTATGACACTTCTAGAGCAGGAGTGAGGGTTCCATATTGCAATTCGATGGGATCGATCCTATGGCAAAGTGAAAAAGACAACGAGGTGCAACAAGTGGAGGTGGAATCTTATCTTATATGCACAAAGTTGGAAAAATGACTTTTTACCAAAAGACCTTTAAAACTGACCCAACTCTCAAAAAAATTCCTAAATACCCAAAGTAACACTTATCGTAACATCCCCTGAGAAAATCAAGAACCATAGTAAACGATTTTCAAGCTAGACAAAATGACAAAAAGGGTCCAAAAAATGACAAAAAGGGGCCCAAAATTCTATAAATAGAAAGATGGCAACTCATTATCATCATTGTAAATTGAGAATTGACCAAGAGTAAAAAAAACACCCCTTTGCTGAAATAGTTGATTCCGGGAGCATCAATGGACGAAACAAACTTCCGTTTGGACCAAGTAAGTACACAGTAACCTCTCTTGCATTTCCTTCTTCCTCTCAAGATTGCCCGTGGTTAGGGATATATGCGAAGTATAAGTGGCTACAACTGTTTAATGAGGTCAAGTGTCAGGAGGGACAACGAGACGTGGGATAAGTTGTGCCAGAGGTGGGACAAAGTGAGCAAACTCAGAGAGCAGAGGTATGTGGCCTATAGGACACTTGGAGTTTACGGACGATGTCAATAGGATTAGATGATAAGGAATTCCCCAACCAAGGGTGACATGGGTTTCATTTGCTAGGAAGGTCACCAAAGGTGACAACAAAAAGCTATGTAAAATGCTGGAAACATCGACTTAATTACAAAAAGAATTAAAAAAAATCATTGGGGATAATAATGCAGTTACAGAAATGGGTGCCCCAGTGTAGGATGGCTTGGCCTGAGGATAACGCAAGTTGGTGTAAAAAATAAGTGGAGAGTTGGGGCCCCATAGGCTAGTTTTCTGTAGTAGGGTAGTGTATGGAGGGCAATATGAGGATGGGCAGACTGACGATGGGTGAAATAGATTGTAAATGGTGTTGCGGGAATGCAGTCAAAATAATTCGTGAGGAAGTGCCCTGGGAGTCCATTGGGTAGGCTAGCAAAATGAGGAGAAGGAATATGTGGCTAATTCGTGACATGATGTAAGACTATCGAGACTCCCATCTTTAAAGGTTGAAAAAGGCATGAGTGTTAGAGTGCCAAGGGGGGCTATAAATGGGACAACTCATGTGGGGGAGAGTGCTACTGGGTGATAGTACCCAAAATGAAATGGAGGTGACAGTACTGCAGATCCAGATATAAGGACCCTAAAGGTAAATTTCAGCAGGTGTGACTAGAGATGCAATTGAGATTCAGAGGGAATGATTACATGCAAGTGTTAATTATATACCTAAAGGGGTTGTGCTGGTGTATGATGACCAAGTGCCTGCACACATGAAAACCAAATACCCGACGTGAACAATATCTAAAGAGAATCGAACATACAATCATTGATTTGATAATTTTGAACATAAGCATGTGTACCTGGGTGGGTTATGAAAAAATGGCTCCCCGGGGCCTAAGGATGAAAAATGGCCCAAGGACTGTCTTAATGTAGAGGACGGGGTGTTGATCCCATGGTTGAAGACAGATCGAAAAACGGACACTCGGAGCTCCTGGAATAAGGTTTGGAAGTTTGGCAAAAAGGACTATATATAGTTGTAGGGCTCACATTGCCACCTCATTTGTACCTGCTGTCAGAGTGATTGGACAAGAGATATTGAGAGGAGATTTGGAGATTTCAGGAGAACAAGGCAGCCGATTCAGGACTAGCGGGCTTCAGGTTAGTGGTCTTACCGTCCTGCATAGAATTAGGTTTTCTATTTGTGGGCAGGGTCTGTATGGAGGGCCGTACAGGGGTTTTTGTGGGTGTGGGCCCCCCAGTACATGGGCGATCAGAAAATATGCACACATGGGTGTGTGCCTATTTTCTAAATATCCACGCATGGGGGTGCCCTAATGAGGGAAACAGATGCGCATGGTATGCGCGACTGTGTAGTAGATAGGCACGCTACGATGCATGCCTGTGTATGTGATAGGGGCACATGAAGGCGCCTCTGTATGGCTGACATGCACACCTATGGGGTGAATAGGCATGCATGTGTGTACACTTGTGGGGTTAACAGGCGTGCATGTGTGCGTGCCTGTGGGTTTAAACAACCACACCTTGGGGGAAAAGATGATGGGTGTAAAACTCATCTTTTTTGGAGATTTTTAATGTGTTTATGTTTGAGATGGCTAATCATGAACTGGATTATGTGGTTATAGGTGATCATTGGGACGATTTTGGTTCACTGGAGAGAGGGGGATTGGTCACAGCTTAGGGAGGCTATGGAGAATAAGGAGCCGGCGGTTCGTGCCACTTTGGCAAATTGTGGGCTGCTGAAGTTCTTTGAGTGCCCCTTGATACGGGCCCAGGAGTACCTCCTACAGTTCTTGATCCAGAAGTGGAGTCCATATCTACATTGTTTTATGGTGCGGGGTGAGCAACTAGCCTTCACTGCAGTGGAGGATGTGTATTTTCTGACTGGGCTCCCTTTTCGGGGAATGCCCATATCGACAGAGCCCATATTACTTGGGGACGGGCAGTTGGCTACCTTAGGCCAGAGGTATTGTTCGAGAGATGATTTTATGTTGGGCTCCATGGTGAGTATCGAGGCTATGGATGCTTTAGTTCATCACTGTGTAGTAGCGATAATTGTGAGGGTATATGGGTCCCTCTCAACTCCATGGATTAGTGGTGGTCAACTAAGGATTATGGGGAGGGCGTTGGTAGCAGATAATTTTTCCTGGGGCTTGATGCTGCATGCCAAGATGGTAGGGCAGCTCGACAGGTGTCAGGTTGCGGACTCAGGGGACTTTGCTTTTGGGTCCATCTTGGTTGCTTGGTTTTTAGAGAGGGTGCCAATGTTGCACCCTAGAGTGTTATTGGGCACACCTAGTGTGTGAGAGCCGCGACTGATGTGGGGAGGGTGGCCATTTTTTCACGGCCAAGGATGCACAGGTGTGGCGACAGATGCCGTAGATCATTCTGCAGTATCCGTACTTTGGGGTGGACTTCCGAGGTGATTCAGATATGGTGTTACCTACAGGAGAGGTGTTTGACCACCGAGGTATGTTGTGATTTGTTTGATATTCTGAGATTGAGATAGTATAACCTATGTATTATGTATAGATGCTGATGCTATCATTTGTTTGTTTGTATGTGCAGATGTGGGACCTCACGGGTGTGAGGTTGAGTTGGTTAGAGTGCTAGCTCGTCAAGG
>JASDQU010374162.1:16374-48617 GCA_032191745.1 Picea mariana | reverse complement strand
GGAAATATATGGAAGGTGAAAACAAACTGGAATATTCTTGTTTTGTTAAAGACAAGCAAGGAAACAATGGAGATCATATATATTTGTATTGTGCCAAATTAGAACATGTGAAAGGAAATTACCAGTCACTTGGCTTGTTACCAGATATATGTTTGGTTTCAACCACATATATTGTTTATGCACTTGTCAAACAAGGAAGAACTTATATCAAGTTTAGATATTGTTTCAAATTGAGAAATTATAACAAGAATGAATGTTTTTCAGAATTATGTGCATCCATCATTGATGACATTGAGAAAGGAAATGTAAGTTTTTTATTTTTATTTTTGTGTCATTTATTATTTTTAGTATCATGGTAATTTTTTAATTTTAATTAACATGAAAATGTTATATTTTATTTTTACAGAATTTTGTTGAAGGAGTTTCACATATGTTAGTGGGGATTTACTCTACAGAGAATAATATCATGAATGTCATCAACGCTTTTCATATTGAAAAGACACAAGAAGGAAGGAAAAAGAAACATAAAATAATGGAGGTTGGACCTGCAAGAATAGACAGAGAAGAACATGAAAGAAAAAAGAAAAATAATCATTCTAGAAATCCTAAAAGGGTTACATTTGAAAATGAGGAAACTCCAAATGAATATTTTGTTGAGATTGGTCCCAATGAGGTTATCACTCCTTCTCGCAAAAACAATAAACAAGATAAATGAAAAATAGCGATGGTTGATGATGAGTCTATTCCTATTGATTATTAAGAAATCATTGATTTAGATTAAACACATTTATATCATAAGAGGAAGAAAAGAAATGTTGATAATGTTCAAGAAGCCATCGTTAGCTCAGTGTATTATAGTGAAAGTCCGAAAGGTAGAAGATAAATAAAAACACCAGGTGTTGATCTAGAGGATGGTATTATGAAAACAACACAAAATTCCATTTGAAATATAATGAGGATGGAAAACTTAGTTGATGATGGCCACACATTTCAGTTGAATGTGAAACAACTTTATAAACCCATAGAAGGGAAGGAAAAATATCAAATTAGAAAACCACATCACTTGCATATTCACAATTTGAAAAAATTGATTAGTTACAATCCATATGCACATGTGGTTGACTACCTAGTTCTTGTTGACTTAATGGAAGTTCCTACAAGGGAAGAATTTTACAATTCAAAATGTTTTGACTACAAATATTATGTGATTGGAGGAAATCATTTTGCAGAGGATATAAGATAATTGATTCAAGAATATCCCAATAATCCTCTTTTTGAGACAATCAAATGCATACTTTATGCCAGTTTAATAGATTCAGAAGTAAAGTTACTGGCATGAGATCATAACATAAACAATGAGTACATAATGTCTATGAATTTCATTCAAAGGGTGAGATTTATCCATAATGAATTTTTTGAATTATGTCGTGGGGAGAGATCAAATGTTGATGTTAAGTTTCAAAAGCAATGTTGTATGGAAATAGGATTTCCACTTGATGATGAAAATACAAAAGAAAAAAATCGCAAAGGAAGTAATATATTTAGAGTTGTGGATAGTTATTTTCAATTAGGATTTAGAACTGGACATGTATAGGATTTGATAGATGATATCTTCACCCTATGGGAAAATATTAGTATAAAAAATTAGAGAGTTAAGAAGGCTAAACCATTGATATGTGGCACAAGTAAGACCAGTCCTGACATAAAAAATATTCCAGATGATATGAATACAACACCTTGGAGATCAATACAATGATTGAAGGATGATAAACTTATCATAACTATATTATCACATATTAGGTTTGGAGAATTGTCCATGGAATAAATGTGTGATGAATTTAAAAAAGTAAGTTTGTTGAGTTATTTTTATTTATGTTAGGACAAGAAAATTAATTTTTTCAGTTTAACATATCAATTTAACATTATTTTTGTTTTATTTAGTCACAAGGTGTATATGAGAATGCAAGAGGAAATGGTCAAGATGTTGAATGAAGAAAGTTGGGATGATGTTAAACTCAACTATCCAGATTCAAGATCTTCAACAATATTGAAACAATTTTTTGTTGCATTCAAAAAGGTATGTTGATTTATTACATTCATATTATTCATTTGTAAGTTAATTTATTTCTATTTTAATAGTTATAGATATATAACTATAAGTTTGTTTGTTTCATTAAATATGCCAAAGAAGAATGCAGATGAAGTACCTGAAACTTTCAAAATTTTAATTCAAAAGTGAAGTTTGAAAGAGAAAGAAGGAGACATGTTCAAAATGTTCAACTTGATGACACCCTTGATCACTAAATTTGGAATGGGATCAACACTATTCAATATAAAGTGATATTAGGTGATTGCGAACAACTGGCAAATAGTGTTCCTAAAAAAGAATACTCCCTAGTTATTTTGGATATCCCTCATTGTTATAATATCCAAAACATTGGATATGATACTGAGCCTTATACTTACCAAGTTTCCAATAAAGTGGTTATGGGATTTACAGAAGTTACAACATCACCATTTTTTAGATTTCTAGTATTTCATTAGACACACAACAAGGATTAGTACAATCAAGTTTCAAGGGGAAAGAAAAGACAAGGATGCATCTTATTTGGTAAGATATTGAAAGTGTATGTTTAGCAATTAAGATTAGAAAACAATTTTACTAATTCACAAGTTAATTGAATTTACACTTATTTATGTTACATGTACAAGCCTAATATTCGAAGCTCCAATAGAGAATCATTTAAACATGATTTCAAGAGTATACATCTTGAAACCTAGGAAAAAGATGATTTTTATAATTTTATTCTTGTAAATGCAAAGGATGGAGAGACTCCTAGTAGTATATTGGTATACAATGTTGTGGTTAGAAAGCTAACGTGTGATGAAAATATTTGAAAGGAGAGATGGTTAACATTTATCAAAAACCACAAGCATGGATTAATTATCTTATAAATACATTTTCAAATGAAGGAGATTGGGTTTTGGATTTGTTCTCAGGTTCAGGTAAGAATTATGATATAATATTTATAAAATCATACTTCAATATTATATATTTTTAATCTATGTTTTTTTACAGTATCTAACTTCATTATTTATTTTGTATTTGGTGATTAGGTACAACATTAGCTTGTTTCCTACAGAAAGGAAGGAATTACATAGCCATTGAAAGTGACCCAATGCAATGTAGTTTTATTCAACAAAGAATTAATGTTATTCCAACTCTTCCAGATGAAATGCAACAAGTTTTCTTGAGGAAAGGAGATTTTAGTGAATTAAAGGTGGAAAATTTGTCAAAAGAACCTCAAGTACCATTAAGAGGAATGATCGGAAAGGATCACTTTGGAGAACTTGCCGATATCAAAGAGCCAAAGGAAGAAAAAAATGACACAATGGAAGCACAAAATGACGTCGAAGAATAAGATAATGTGTCTGTTGAGAATGATGAATTTGGGATATATGATATTGTTGATTAGTTTTAAGATGCCCTTTGAAGATGATTCTCAATTTTGCAAAATTTTGATGAGCTATAACTTTAATGTTTTGACTTTCAGATTTAAAAATAAAAATAAAGATGTATCTATTGTTGCTTTGTGATGAATCTTTTTATTGTTTTTTTTTTCATTTTATTTGTATGTGAATCACTATACATTGGAAAATTTTATTAAATGTTGTCATTTTTAACTTCAAATGTATAAAAATATGAAAGAAAATGATATTTTTTATAAAATTTTGACTTTTTTTTGTTCAATTATGTCCATACATATGCTTTATTTGACATGTTATTTTAAGGAATATGTACCAAAATGTATAGGTTTTTTTATTATATATGGCTATAAAATGTTTTTGTTTTTTTTGCTAAATATTCAAAAATAGTGTTATTTAACTACAATTTTTTTCGATGTATTGAATAAAGGTAAACAATGTGTTAAAAATGATGGTTTTCACTATATTTAAAAAGTATGGAATAGTAAATTAATTAAGGAGACAAAATTGTTTGAAAAATCGTAACTTCAAAAAAGCAAATGGTAAAAAATATTTTTAAGATTGAAAGAAGCATGAAAAAATGACTAAAAACACCATTGAATAAAAAAAATTAGGAAAAATTGAAAATAGATGAAAAATAAGCATTTAAAAAATAATGTGGAAACATTGTGGATCAAAAAATTTAAAATATCTAAAAACCACCTAAAAATGGGGGGGTGCTACCAGTAGAACCATTTTTAAAAATGGAGTAAAAAATTGCCCTCCCCAAAAATGAGAACTCTATAGAGTTCTCGTTAAGTTGGTAACTATATTTTGGTTCAACTCATAGTTCATTAGATCATTTTGATAACTGTAGGCCAAATATTGTAATTGAATAAGTCTCGATTGTCCAATTATTTGATAACAAAAATCATTCTTGAGGAAATTATGACTGTAAGTCAAATTCGATTCAAATTTAGAAATGTTTTTTTTTTCCATCATTAGACGTTGAACTAGTAATTCTATCTCTTTTTCGTAGATATCCATACTAGAACACCATTTGTTCATCTATCTTTTTATAGTTATAGGAGGAATAATCTTTCTATTCTTCATGTTCCTCTTGATATAATAAGAGGTAGATGTGTCCCCTGTATTAGAGAACAAGAGATTAGGCACAAAAGGATTCATTGATTTTTACAACTCTATCATGTATAACAGATCCTTTAAATACTTGATGATTTCAAAGTCTAGCTTTAAATTGATAATGGTTAAGGAAGTCACATTCAAATATTGAAGAATGAAATACCCAAGAATGAAAAATGGGATAAGAATCCCACATTCTTCATATCTTTGAGCATTTAGAAATCTTAGATGTTTCCATATGAATGAAATTGATGACTTCTTTCGATCAACAATTTCCTTTATGATACTAGATTCTAAAAACTCATTCAAAGGAATTAGAAATGAAAACTTATTCAGAATGAATCTTCTGAATCTAAAAATAAATTTCAAAAGATTCGTTCTCAATTTCCATTGTATAAGTTCCCATAAAAGATGATAAAGTTCCCACAAGATGTTCAATTTATGTATAAATATTATGCTTAATATATCACAAAATAGATACGAATTGATTACTGCCATGTTTTAATATCTCTAGAAGATTATCTAAAAGCATATCTTCAAGATATTTACACCCTACAGAGGTAAAAAACCATGGCATATATGTTTGGAACAAATCCCATTTTGAAAAAACACTATCTATTCGAGATATCCTATACATCTCCTATTTCTTAACAGGTTCATTAAAACATGGTAATGATAGAATATTTCGTTCCTCTTTAGATGAATTAGAAAGGGTACTCCTCCCATCTATGTCTTTGTTTCCAATTATGTTTTTGAAACTTTCGGTTACAAACCAATCACGAGACATTTCCTAATTCGTATTGGGAAAGATTTTAGATAGTAAATATTCTTGATAAGATCGAGTTTTTATAAGATCTATGTTTGAAATGAAATTATTTTTAAGGTAATGATCAAGGTCGTTTTTTTTTTAATTGGATCTATTTAAAAAAGGATTGAATTATTTTTTTTCCAAATTTACTATTTTTTATTTTGTGAAAGGTGTTATAGAAATCTCTTCGATTTAGGAAAGATATCTCTTGTCATGAACGAATGGATTCAATCAAGTTAGTAAATTGAAGGATTTGTACAAGTCATAGATTAATACAGATTTTGGGTCACCACTTTTTTTTCATTGTAAATATTTAGGTAAGAATATGCTATATACATGTGACTTTATGAATGAAATAGTCTCTTTCTCTGAGTGAACGTGTCTTATTTCACCAATCAGAAAGGAAGAGAGATTGCTGTGGATGGAAAATTTATTGAATAATTTTCCGTATGTAATATTCTTCCTTTTGATATGAATCCCTTCCATATCAGAATGGAAGCTTCCTATAATTTGATCGAGGATGATGCAAATAATTAAAAAATTGGAGCTTATTTGCTCCGTGAAAATAAGTTATCACTGAGATCTCAACTAATTGTGTCGATCATTGGATATCATTGAAAAATAAGTGTTATTGAATGATTCTATGTGATTCTTTTCATTATCTAATAATTCAATAATCAATGTATAAATCGGTATTTTGTTAAAAAAAATGGTGCAATTGTTCCTTCATCAATCAATAATTTTGATCTTTGTGAAACATTATGGTCATCCAAAAGAAAGGGTTTTAATTTTTTTAAATGAATGATTAGAGAACCAATTGGATCCAAAAACTTGTTTAATAGTCAATCATTAAGACTTTTGAGCTCATGAACATGAAAATCCATAATTTAAATGAAAATATCAAACTTAGAATTGAACTTCCAAATGATATTGAACATCGAATTTAAGATATTCACAATACTTTCATAAAGGGAAGAAAACTTTGAATAATCATTTTTGTTGGGACTGTAATATCCCAAGTGTTACACATTATTTTCATCACCCCTATGACCATTAATGATGTAAACCTATCCTTTGTCTTTAGAAGGATCAATTGCCTTAATCCCTGAAGAAGAATGAAGATGAAGTTTCCCAGAGAGATGAATATGATATTTTCCTTTGTAGAAACCTTATAAACAAGGATCATCGCACTCTGTTTAGTGTTAATGGTGCGACGATCTAGGATCATCGCAGGCTACACCACACTGGCCTCTGACATCATCGCACTCTGCTCAATATTAGGGGTGAAATGATTTTTCGTACGAAGGAAAAAGAGAATCTTCTTGATCCTTCTAGAAGAGAAACTTAGAGGGTGAGTTGGCCTCTGATCAGTTTGTATCTGAGTCACATCCCTGATCTCATGGGATCATCCTAACCTCCTCATCCTATCCTTTTCAACTTATAAAAGGAGAGTAGTTCTCATTGGGAAAGTCATCTTGATTAGGTTTGAGTAATTTTTGTAGCTTGGAGTTTTTGGGCCTATGTTGGATTTGAGCTTTACTTTGTCAAGATAGATTGTGAATAAATTTTAAATATATAGTCTCAGAATCCAGGAAGAATAAGTGTGTTGTAAGAAAGGAACTGTCGGAAGGGACATTATAACATCAAGGCATTGGTTGTATTCTCCTTTTCATATTTCTAATACAGTGATATATTTATTTCCCATAAAATTGTTCTTATTTTATTGTATGACTCCTTGATCACATACATAGGTTTTGTTGAGTATACATCATTGCTTTCACTTCGTTGGCCTATGTATTTTTACAGGTTCAACATCCCATAAGCCTTGGAGCAGAGTGAGGATGGCACTAGCGAGGAAAAATGACATTTAAAAGGTATGTCATTTATCTCTTGTTAGTTAGTATGATTGATAATTAAAACTTAGGGAAAGTTTTATATTATGTCTTGTTTTGTTCTAGTTTCAGAGTGAAACTAGGGAGATCTGTTTGTGTTTGCACTTATTGATTTTTCCGATAAAAAAATTAGCGACCATACATGGGAACGTATTGTTTTCCTAGTTTTTATTTCTTTCTTTCTCTGATTGCTTGGGTTCTATTTTTTGAGTCACTGGGAGATCCATATTGACTCTTTGACTATTAAACTTCACTGGAAAAACCTTATTGCTTTTTATTTTTTCCATTTTTTTCTTTGATCGTCGCACCCTACTTTGAGGGACAGTACGACAATTTAGGATCACCGCACTCTTCCTTGCAGAGATAGTGTGAAGTCGTCATTCTATGGCATTTTGTTCCCTGTGGCGATCTAGGATCATCTCACTGTGTTAATCCTACATCTTGCGACAATTGGGAATTGTTTTTATCTTTTGGTAGTTTTACCTACCTAGATCTGTGATAAGTGTTTGGGGTGATTTGTTGGGTTTGTTTACAGTGTTCTTGAAAGTCTTTGAATCTTCTTTTAGCCATATTTCCTTTGTTTTAGCTTATTTTCTTTTGAAAGATTTGATCTCTTGCTTTGAGTGTCTTTCAGTTACAAAGCATTGTTTTTTCTTTAGAATTATTTAGTGAAAGGACACTTCTTTTTCTAAATAGTTCATGTTAAAATAAAAATTGTAGTTTGGGTTGCTTTTGTCTTGAAGAAGCTCGCTATTTCTTTTATTGTATCTTTGAAACATAAATTCTAGTTTCTTGCTTTGCATTAGATAGGGGGCATCCTTGCATTTGAAGTAGAAAAATTACATGGTTTTTGGCATTTTTTGGTCTTGAATTGTGTATTGGTGTACAACCTCTTTGGCTCATTTCTTGAAGATCTTGATATTGATGAGTTTAATAAAAGATTTGGACATTGTGCATCTAGGAATGATAAATGTTTTCTCATTCTCATAATATAGCTTTCATCAAAGTGAAATATTTGCATTCTCATTTATTTGCATTGTTTAGAGTCGGTCAAAACATCATTTAGTCCATGCCATTTTCCTCTTGAGTAAACAACAACCTTAAAATAAAGCACTTATAAAAATTGACTAGATATTTTTATACTTTTTGGTAAAAAACCTACATTATCTTAAGGTGTAGGGATTTGGAATAGGTTGAAAGGATAAATTTACAAATATATCAAACAAACATAATATCTTGTGATAGGGAGAGTTAAATCCACTTGCTACATTTTTTCCTAGGAAGCCCTTATAACACAAGGGTCAATCATGAGGTCGCATTAGAGCCGACAGAGTTACTCACCCTATTTTGTTGGTCTTAGTGTATATATTGCACGTATTATTGGGGGTCACTTGAGAAGAAAATATTGTGCGGACCTTCTCGAGGCTATTTTGGTCTTCAATACCCTGCCCTTGCACGTGGATCAGACTGTCGACTGCTTCCCCATGCATCATTGTTGTGATTGGTAACCTGAGTATCCTATCTCTTTAGAGTCTTTACACAAGGTGAATGTAGAGGGGTAAGTCTTCACAGTACCTAGAATCAACGTTGGCCAAAATCACTCGAGATCCTTGGAGGCTATACCCACGATTATGTGTGAGAGCTTGCACCAGGGTTTAATTCTGTTAAGCAGGTATTGTAATATCCCTAGGCCGAACCCAATTGTAAATGTAAAATGAAAATGTACTTAAGTTGGTGAGATTTTTTGATATCATTGTTGTATGCACCTTTCATGGCATAGTGCATGCATGTACTACACACTAAAATGACGAAGTATGCACATTCCAGGATATCACGCGTAGCAACTTAAGTGAATGTGATTTTGAGGCTAGGGAGCCTTTGTGTATATGTTGTGTTTTATAGGCTAGTGAGCTAGTTATTATAAGCTAGGAGGCTTATGTTTTGATTAGGCCAGAGAGCCTATATGTTAAAGGCCAGTGAACCTATTTTTGTATATTTCTCATCATTAATAGAAAATACATCATTGTGCATAGAGCGACCAAGATAAAAGAGTATGGGGTACTAAACTCCACTAGTTAGGCAAAGGGGGCGATACAAGTTAAGAAAAAGGGATAATATAGGGAAATTAAGACAAAAAGGAATATTATATTAATATTCCTTAAATCATAAAGTATGGAAAATTATTTTATCCCAAGTTCTAAGGATGGGTACAAGTGGACCAAAGTAGCTACCAACATGACAAGTGTAAAGTTGGGAACATGCATACATATAGTATGGAATTACTTCATTTTCTCATCTTCCAGTCATCCATTTAATCATTCCATGATCATTCACTCACCTAGCCAGTTGTCCTCCGTACATTCTTGTCACATTATCAGAACCTGTATCTATACCCATTCCTGTTTGTGTACCTGGTTAGCTTGAGAGCTGGACTGAAGAAGTGGGTTGTCAGGCCCATGGGATATTGAAGAGGCAGGTTGTTAGGCCTGTGAGAAATATCTCAAGGTGAGAGAATTGTTGGGAATTGATTTTCGAAGGTGCTAAACTACAGCTACAAATCTCTGAGACTTCTTGTTTGGCCTGTTGTTGAAGCTTGAAAAGGAAGTGAGGTAGTCAAGGGATTATTGAGTAGAGAAGGGGCACACTTCCTAAGGTGGGATAGGAATGTGGGGAATGAGGGACTGTGGGATGTTAGTTTGAGTTGGCACCTGTGATGGAGTCTTTCATTTTGTCTATGATACATCATCCTAGTTAGGAATCCCTTTACCCGGGCGGAGTTTAGTCCCATATCGGGGGTGACCCACTACTGAGAGTGATGAGCAGTGTAGTCTAAGGTTGGGAGGTTTGTGGAAGGTATGGATGTAGTTGGTGATATTATTACCAAGATAAGTGTCAATTGTGTGATAAATTACATGTTGCATAATTATTTATGTGTTTATTTTTATGGGTTTATCATATGTGTGGTTTATAACTGTCTTTATATTTATGGGTATCACATATATATGTTGCATGTATATGTTTACTATTATTTCAGTATGAATCCGTGCATTTACTGAATGTATTTTTCTTTTTATGTTTTATATATAAAGTTCCATAAGAGTTCTATGTGTATATGTTTTAATTGCATGCAATTCGAAAAATTTATGTGGCATAACTCAGTGGGATGTTGGGTATGTTAGAGTATGGTATCAAATAATGAAAGCATTGTATGGAGTAACATGGCCCATCCTAGGTGGCAGGGCATGTTACAGGTAGTCAACGTAACTTTTCCACCCACTCTATCTCAACCCCTTCTTACATTTTTCTTGCAACGTTGGATTTCATCACCAACTAGTGTGTTCATTGTGAGAAGGTTTTGTTTGTTTGTTTGCTTGCTTCATATATTTTTAGCACGTGTTGTTTATTTTCCCTAGCATACTTTAGGATAGATCTATGTTTAATGGCATCGGTTCCCGGAACAACCAATGAAGAAACCCCTACTCCAGGGGTCCTCCTTACATCGCTACTTTGAGCCTTCTAGGTCTAACGATTGGATTGTCGGTATGGTTCTTTTCCACTTAGGTAATCCTGAATATAGTAAGTGATTAGTTTGTAAGAACTTCCCCCCAAGAAAATCAACCTCATGTTGATCCTTCACCTTCTTCACTAGTAAGATATTCTTCACCTTCTCCACTTGAAAGGTCTTCTTCCGTTTCATATTCTTCTCCGAGTGAAAGCTCTAAAGCTAGTAACTCGGTGGATAAGAAGAAGAAGAATAGGAAGAATAAGAAGAAGAAAAATAAACAAGGGTCCAAGATTCCAACCACTAATAGACATGTTGGAAAACAAATAGTTACTATTACTCGTGTTGGGAGTGTTGATGATATCAAGATCACCCAAACAACCTGTAAATCCAAGTACCCTTACAGGATTTGTAAGGGTAGCCATCTTATTAAAGATTTCCCTTGTCTATCCAAGGTTATAGAAGCATGGTCTACACACCCTTGCTAACCTGTGTCTTCAACCTATGAACAACATGATAATGACCTCCAATCAACTAGTCATGATACCGTTGGGTGGAAGAAAATTAGAGTCAAGTTCTCGTGTATGTTATGTGGAGGGAGTCATCAAAATCATATTTTCTCTCGTATGGAAAAAGCCTCGAAATTACTAGAAGACATGACTGTTTCCCAACCTCAACTTCCATATGCTTATCGTAAGCTTACTATGGAACCACCTGTAGTTGATGGAATGATCAATCCAATCCCTTGATCAGTTAGTCTGGTTGATCATGTAGTCAGTGTGGTCACATCCTTAGTTCAACCAGTTGACAAAGTGGTCAATCCAATCCCATACTCAGTTGATCCCACTCTCTCATTAGAGAGTGAAACTAAAGGGGTCGATCTGTTTCCATCCGTCAACCACATTCTCCCCTTAGATAAAGAAACCCAAGTGGTTGATCTAATCTCATCATCAGTCGATCCTACTCTCCTGCTAGAAAGTAACCCCAATACTACCATGTTTTTTTCATTGATACAAACTCTATTGTGATGGGGGGAATTTCTCCTTCTCCCTTGGAACCCCCTCCAAGTAATGAGGCCATCCTTTTTTATTGGGGTGCACTAACTAGACCTAATCTTCCCTCTCACATTCCTTTCAAGATTATAGTACAAGTTTGTGGTTAGGACGTTCCTCAGACGCTCATAGACGAAGGTGCGTCCGTTAGTATTTTATTTTCTATTGCTTGGAAAGATTTGGGCTGTCCTCATATTGTGCTAGTTAAATAGAATATGTTCTCTTTTAATATAAGAACCAATCACCCTTTAGGACCTTCCTTAGTTTTTCATAACATTTGGAGAGAAAAATGTCGTTATTGACATCATGGTAGTCCACGATCCCTTAGATTTCGATTTACTCCTTGGGAGAGATTATGTCTATGCCATGAAAGCTATCGTGTCCACTCTTTTTCGTGTGATATATTTCCCTCATGATGGAAGAGTTGTGACTATTGATCAAATCTCCTTTGTTGGACTTGATTTGATTATCAACTCAATGAACTCCCTAAATGGTTCTTATATGTAGACGATATCGCCCCCACCATAGGTCAATTATGTGGCATTGTCTCCCATGCCTTCCACTGCTGATGAAGATGATCCTCTCGTTGTAATATTATTCTCTTATAAAATAGATCCAATATTTGACATGGTGATCTCTTCGATAGGGCTATTGGAGATTAATATCCTTACCCCAGTTGTCGCCTTCGACATGTCTTTCTTCCAGAGTGTGTTTCTTCCATCCAACGAATATCTCTTGGAAGACATGACCAATTTTTTTCCCTTGACATGGTTTCCTTCTGGAGTATTGTCCTCTTGGAAGACATGATCAAGAAGAGAGACTTGAGAATGGTTTTCTAATTTCAAGATCAATAAAATATGAAACCATCTTTGAGCATGATTTTCTGATTTCAAGCTCGTTAAAAAATGAAACCATCTATGAGGATAGTTTTTTGCGTCTCTGTGGAAACCTCATTAAAAAAATGAAACAGAGCCTACGACCATAGTTCTCGTTTCTGTTTCAATCTCGTTAAAAAATGAAACAGAGGTCTAGGGATTGAACCCGGATTCTCGAGCATAGTTCATATTCCTATGTCAAACTCATTTAAAAAAGGAAATATTTTTTCCCCTCTTCGATTGAGTCAAGTACTTTGTTATGTATATTATTTGAATCTTCATTTCATCTGCTTATGTTGTCGAATGAAATGAATCTTTGGGAGAAATGATTACAACCTCTGGAGTTCATGCTAAAGTTAAGACACTAGCTTCTTAATATGGGGGCTAAGTACCAACCATCCATGGATTATGCATTGGGAAGTCACAAGCATAGTTATATTTTTTTCAAGCTTGTGTAAAAATGAAACCAGATCAAAGCATTGTTTTGTTTGGTTTTAAGATTGTATAAAAATAAAATATATCCCAAGCATAGTTTGGTTTTGTTTTAATCTTGCGTAAAAATGAAAACAATCATGAGCTCAGTCTTTGTTCTTTATCGTGCTCATAAATACCTGAGAATGTAACCGAGTAAAATATTATTGTTTTTTTTGGACTCGTAAAGGTTATACAAAAAATGAACACCCTTGAGTTCCCTTTAATCTCTTTTCAAACTCTCTAAACATGAAAAGATTGATGAGCGATCTTGCTCTTTTCATGATCATTAAATTATTTGAATAAAAATTCTATTGAGTGGTAGAATATCTCTTTTTCGGTCTCATCAGACTACTTTATGAAAAAGGACATTTTGGAGTTTTCTCTAAGTGTTTTTGAAACTCCCTAAACATGAAAAACCCTTGAGTTTTCTTTCTTTGGACTCATAAAACAAACATCGAAAGGACCATATGGGACTAAACCACTCCTTCCTAGGGTTCATTAAAAATACTCTGAGGGACTCATTCAAAGGATGAGCTTACAATTCAAGAATATGTCATCCTCCTCAAGCTCGTGTAAAAATAAAGAGGTACTCGCCAGAAATGGTGGGGTAAAAATTGGGAAAGAAATGTATATAAAATTGTATTCTATGGAAGATTTTCTTTTGAACATGACACCCTTTCAATTGATTTGTGTCTAGGTTGGAAAATATTCTTGTCTTTTGATCATACTCCTTTATCTGATTACAATTTGGTCTGTGATCTTTTTGTTCAGTCAGTGTTGCCAAGAAAATTTTTGTGTCGTCAATATGTTCAAAGATAACTTCAACTTGGAAATCCTTCTATTGTGTTGACCATTTCTACAGTCCTTAAGCCTTTTATTGCATCAACCATCCCTACGTCAGTCCTGAATCACTTGTTACTCTGATCTACAAATATTTTTACCCGTTTTGTGTCATTGATGGGGGATACATTTTTTTATTTTTCAATAAGGAAGGTTAATCATGAAGTTTATTCCATTTTTAGCATTTCATTTAACCATAACCAATAATGTTCCAACAACCAAAATCAAAAGAAGAAACACCATGCACAAGAACACAAGAAGTATCATAGGAAACCCTTCTCAACAAGGGAAGAAAACCCAAACAAAATCCTTTGTTATATTCTTTAAGAGAAACACCTTCACCACCAATAAGACCTAGCATAGAGGAGGGTTCTCAAACCCTAGAAGACTAGCACCCAAGAGAGGTGCACACTTTTCCCAAGAAGGTGTACTTGCTGAAATTTCCAAACTCACATGAAAGATATGTTTCCTCAATGGGGAATTTACCTTTACTTGTACTAAAATGAAACTGTCAACATAAGTGTCTATTGGCACAACATGGCCGACCTCTCTATCTCATAATATAATTAATATTGAACAGATTAATTATCTTTTACACTAACTAACAATTACATTAAGGTGGGGACGACCTGTACCCTTTACAATACAATTAGGGTTACATGCAGGTCTGAATCTTGAACAATATAGTAAGGGATATTGTACACCCACTAGTGCTCATCCACTAGGGAAAAATCTATAGGGATGTCCATATCTTTGGCTCATTGCATTACACAGAAGATCCACTTATTCACCAATGCTCATCCACTAGGATCATGTTCACCTATGCTCGTCCATAGTCATGTCCACTCAACAAATCTTCTTTCCCATTGAATTACATAGGAGAGTCATATGGAGTTTCTCATCAACTCTTTTTCTCAGAGGAGGTTAGTACATCATCTTCATTTATGTTCTCATGAATATGCACCCAACACTTTGGGATTTCACACGTTCACCTTATGCTCAGCCATAGGCACGTCCAACTCAACATATATCATTTCTCAGTGCATTACATAGGAGAATCATCTAGATTTCTTCTAAACTCTTTGTAAGGAGGAGGCCATATCTACGTTCCATCTCTGTCTCAGATAGGAACCACACACCCCTCTCAGGGGATTTCTCTCAGGTTTGTAAGCTGGGGAATATCTCACATAGCTTCAATCATCAACAACAATAAGGCCCTCCTGTGATGAGCCTTTTTCTGTCAACTTCAACTCATTATCCAGGAATTAGACTTAGAAACTAATCGGTACCTTGGAACTTGCATGCATCAATGGTAGGTTTCCTCTCTTTCGACAGTGGGTTTTCATTATTGACCCCTGACTGGGAGATTCCATCGAGTGTTTGACTTTAGCTCATAACTTCGTGCCCGTTTCATTAGACTAGTGTACCTTGGGATTCATTGACATTAATGGTGATTTCCCTTGCACTTGTTAATGATATTCATAAATGACCAGTAATCAAGTGGTTTCTACCGTGTCCGACTTCAACACATGTATTCACATGGTTAGATTCATACTATAGAGTAGTGGAGATGAAGACGCTGAATATTTTTTGATAGATTCAAGTTGCATTGGAGTATATTTAGATTGTACTATTGCATCGATCCATAGTGTATGTCTCATACCTATGTTCAAATTTGAGTCTTTAACACATAGATCCACAGTGTACTTTTGGTGGCTATGTTCATATTTGAGTCACAACTGCATGTATCCACAGTGTATGTTTGGTGGCCATGACTTTTCTTTCTTGACATAGATAATTGCATGTCGGAATTTATTCTTTTGTATTATGAGTATGGGAATGCCTACCTCATTGATGATATATTATTATATTGTATTTCCTTGTTTTTTGGTAGGTTTCCAACCAACGTGTTCCTTGTTCCCAACACACACTCGACAAAGTATTTCAACTATCACTATGTTCTAACTTCATACTTTGGGGGGGTCATTGTTACATGTTATTTTCGTCACCCCTATGACCATTAATGATGTAAACCTATCCTTTGTCTTTAGAAGGATCAATTTCATTAATCCCTGAAGAAGAATGAAGATGAATTTTTCAAGAGAGATGAATATGATCTTTTTCTTTGTAAAAACCTTATAAAGAGGGATCGTCACACTTTGTTTAGTGTTAAGGGTGTGGTGATCTAGGATTTTCGTATGATTCACCACACTGGCCTGTGACCTCGTCATACTCTTCTCAATATTAAGGGTGCGATGATTTTTCATATGAAGGAAAAATAGAATCTTCTCGATCCTTCTAGAATAGAAGCTTCAAGGGTGAGTTGGACTCCGATTGATTTGGATCTGAGTCACATCCCTGATCTCATGGGATCATTCTAACCTCCTCACCCTATCCTTTTCATATTATAAAAGGAGAGAATTTCTCATTGGGAAAGTTAGCTTGATTTGGTTTGAGTAATTTTTGTAGCTTGGAGTTTTTGGGCCTATGTTGGCTTTGAGATCTACTTTGTCAAGATAGAATGTAAATGACTTTCAAATATACAGTCTCATAATCTGGGAAGAATAAGTGTGTGGGAAGCAAGGAACTATCGGAAGGGACCTTACAACATCAAGGCATCGGTTGTATTCTCCTTTTCATATTTCTAATACAGTGATATATTTCTTTCTCATAAAATTGTTCTTATTTTATTGTATGACTCCTTGATCACATACATTGGTTTTGTTGAGTATACATCATTGCTTTCACTTCGTTAGATTATGTATTTTTACGGGTTCAACATCCCATAAGCCTTGGAACGGAGCAAGGACGACACTAGCGAGGACAAAGAACATTTAAATGATATGTCATTTATCTCTTGTTAGTTATTATGCTTGATAATTAAAACTTAGGGAAATTTTTATATTCTGTCTTGTTTTGTTCTAGTTTCGGGGTGAAACTAGGGAGATTCATTTGTGTCCACACTTACCAATTTTTACGATAACCCCAAGGTCGAGACCCGGTTGTAATTATGAATGTAACATGTTTTGTAGGCTGGTGAGCCAAGTATTTATAAGATGGTAGGCTTATGTGTTGATTAGGCTAGGAACATGTTTTGTACATGTAAATATTCATATTTTTAACATAAAAACATCATTGTGTATGGACCAACCACGAAGAAAGAGGTATGGGCGACTAAGCTCCACTGGGTAGGGAAAGGGATGGGGTTGAGAGTCTAGGAAAGAGGGGATAATATTAAGAGATTAAACCCAAAAGAATAATATATAATTATTATTCTAAAATATGTAAAGAGGATATTAATTATCCTAAGTTCCTTTAGGGGGGGAACGAGTTGCAAGTGGGGGGTGAAATGTGATCCTGGAGAGCCAAGTGTTATCCAATCCCCATGCATTTCTATGGGTTTTCTCTCACCATCTCGGGGGGATTGTTACGATTGAGACGATACTCGCCATTCTCTCTTTGTTGGTCATGGTTGCCCCATTCATGCAGACACTGAGCAAGAACACAGTTAGTCATTTTGTCTGTCATTGTTGAATTCCTAAACCACCTGAACCTCTGCTACAAGACAAATTTGATACCCTCATTGTACCTACACCTATAGGTTTCCTGCACATTGTCCTGTTAGTACCATTTCCCCACGTCCAGTCTCTGTTGCTGCCATCACCGTGCCCGTGTGCTGAGGAAGTGAGCTCTCCTGGAGGAAGTCCAGTAGCAGTGACAAAATGATGAGAAGTCTCGATCCAGCCTATTGTTGAAGCCCTGGAAAGGGAGGTGTCGTATCCAATGGTCTGTGTGATAGTGAAGGTGCACACTCTTGGGGTGGAACAAGAATGTGGGGAATGAGAGTCTGTGAGTTGTGGGAGTAAGTGGCTCTTAGGAGGAAGTCCTTCATGTTGTACTGTGCAACTTCTTGTTGTCCTTGCATAGCCTAGGAATCCCTTTCCCAGTGGAGCTTAGTCCTAGCTCAGGGGTGACCCACTGCTGAGAGTGATGAGAAGCGTGGTCTAAGGCTGGAAGGTTCGTGGAAGGTCTACACAGAGTTGATGTACTTCAATTAAAATATAAGTACGAATCCTATGTTCATTTACATGTTTTGTATTTATATATGTTATATTTATGGGTTTTTCCTGTGATTACTGCATATATGCTTTTACTGTTATTTCTACATTATGATGTGTGATAGAAAAATGTAAATCAACTGGAAATTTTTATGTGTTGTTGTCACTTCCACATTAATCTATGTATGAACAAAATGTTTATGTCTGGTTAAAAATTGCATTAGATATATATACTATGTATATTCGAGCATCATAGTTTTCTGGAGTAGCATGGCCCGACCTAGGTGGCCGCGGATGTCACAAATTGGTATCAGAGAATAATTTTTTTTAAGAGTGATGTTTCCCAGCCTATTGGTGGTTGGGCACATCACAAATTGGTATCAGAGCAGAAGTATGTTTACGAGCAATGTTGCCAGGCCTTTTGGTGGTTGGGGACATCAAAAACTGGTATCAGAGAGAAAAGTATGTTTATAGAGTGATGTTTCCAAACCTGTTGGTGGTTAGGGGGCATCACAAATTGGTATCAGAGCCAAGGTTTCAAATTTGATCCTGGATGGGCCATGGTAGTGGTTAATGAAAAAAATATTTGAGAGTGAATTGTTGTTGAGAGGGACAAATTTTAATTTCAGAGCATTCGTGAGTGTCAGGAAGGCACCGTGTGAACACTTGGACTATGTTCAAAAGCCCAAGAAGTATAACGGTTCAAGAAAATCTACATATCAAGGAAGCCATAGTAACCATTGTGCTGGGCCGCGAGGTTTGAATTTGGGCCATAGGATCTATTCGGGAGAAGGAAGACCCTTCACAGTCATTAGATTTAGAAAATGTGCAGGAAAGTTAACCCCTAAGTACTTCAGACTTCGCGACTTCGATGAAGTTTATGTGTGATAGAGAAGAAGGGGTCAAAGCCCAAACTTCCGGAGTGGATCTACACCATAGATCTGGGGAGAAGTTCTTGACCATTGGATCGGTTGAAGACAGATCAGAACCATTAGATCAATCCAAGTGCAAGAGATAAGGCACAACGGTGAAACCCAAATATGATCTGTCAGATCTGCGCATAAGTGATTGTGAGTCATAGATCTCACAACAGTTCGAGAGTTCTACATTTGGGAGAAACCAATTATGCTAGTGTGAAAACTCCTGAAGCTCAATGTCCCAAAGTCTAGAGTTAATATAGACCATTCATCAAAAAGGGGAACATGTCGAAATATCAGCGTATTCGGGAGTTCGGTGTTCGAGAGAAACAAAGTGTGCTAAGGCACAAACTTCTGAAGTCCTAAATTCCAAAGTTGATCCATACTATCCATAAAAAGGGATGCATGTCAGAAGATCATCTTGTTTGGGAGTTCGATGTTCGAGAGAATTGGAGTGTGCTAGTGTGAGAAGTCCTGAAGCTTGAAGTTCCGAAGCCGAAGAACATAAGTGGCATGGCATGATGACGTCCCCAATGGTGATGTGGACCCTTTCTAGACATGCCACATGCCACCACCTTAATTGTTGACACCTGTACCATCTGGAACCTGAAAAGTAAAGAAGTTTGAGAGTTTGAAGTTCAGGAGAATTGGAGTGTGCAAGTGTAAAATATTCTGAAGCCCGAAGTCTCGAAGTGGCGTGGCCTGCTGACATCACTAGGGATGACGTGGACACATGGGATGTGCTCCATGTGTCAGTGATTTAAGAAACTTTTGAAGATTGAAATGCCAGTTAGAATGTGACACTTGTCATCTGCCATATTGGGCCACATGTCTACTTCTAGTATTCTGCCACATGAAACTCCTCTCGAGCATGGGTAGTGGGGCCCTGATGAATACAAAAAGTAGCTAAAACCTTGGTGAAGAATTTAACTAGACTGGGCCCATAATAACTTGAACCCAATAGACGTGTGGCACCATATCGTGAATTTTGGAGGCTTGGTACTCTGGAGGAAAGGTGCTACAGTTAGAATTGGGTAGAGAACTCCTGAAGGTTCGAAGGCCAGAGTTAATCCCAACCATTGATCACAGGGGATGCATGGTGTCAGATCCCAAGGTCTAGATACTTGACACTCTAGAAGAAATGGTTCATGATGGAATGGGAGGAATAAATCCCCAAATTTCCGTAGGTCTCAAGTAATGTAACGTGGTGATGTCCCAAGGGTGACATGGAAGTATTCAGAGATTCATAGTTCAAGAGTTTTGGGGTGTGCAGATGTGAAATCCTCCGAAGTCCCAGAACCCCAAATCTTCTAAGTCCCGAAGACCAGAGGGATGGATTAAATCTCGACTATTGATCAAAAAATGACACTTGGAAACAAATGCAGTAGTTCGAAGACTTGGCACTCTGGAAAGATTGAGAGTATGCACAATCCATAAACCCTGAATCTCGGAGTTCCGTAGTAAATATCAACCGTTGGATGTTGGGAAGCAGAGGACTATTGATCCACCCCACTTCGCGAGTTCACATATTCGACACTCCCAGATATTTGGAAATCGTTGAAGCTGGAGTCTTGAAGCTCCTATCCAACATAGATCTTAACAGAGAATGTGGATCGTAGATCCACTTTCCTCCATGAAATCATCGTTGAATTTTCTGTGAGGTTTGTAACATGTGAAAATGGAAACCTTTGAAGCTCCAGAGCCCCAAAGTTTCAAGGCTCCGGATAAGCACCCAACTATTAGCAGTTGGTCACATGCGAATTGAGGGCTGAATAAAAAGGGGGTTACACTCGAAAGTGAATTGTAGAACATAACAGGGCTCAGAGATAGAGCCGTGGAGATTCTTGATCGACCAAAGACCCATAGAAAATAGAGTCTGATATTATTTTGTTGAATCAGATTGTTCACATTATTTTGGAGAATTATTAAGTCTAATAACCTGACAAAATTCGGTTGACTGCACATTTTGCAGGGTTAACAATTGATAGAACCGAACCAAATTGTTCCATAGTGCAAAGAAATGGAGGAGACATAGGATGCTTATAGTTCGGAGAATGAAGCTAAAGGAATGGATGTCCATTTGGGAATTGAAGGAACAAACTCCAATGGGCATGGAGAAGAAATACATAAATAAGTGAGCCTGATGAAAATCATTAAGAATTTGTAAAAATATGTCCAAATTCACCAGGAAGATAACGAAAGGCTTAAGAGATCCAAGGAGAAACAAGAAGAATTCAATATTAAGTTAATGCAGAGCTTGGAAAGAATTGAAACGAAGTTGGATAAGGAGAGTGGCTCCAAAAAATTAGGAAGGCACAAGTTCCCTGATGAGGAAAGAAGACGAAGAAGTGGTAGAAGACATCACCAACACTCCCAAAAGAATTCCCATAGGAGAGAAAAAAGTAGCTCAATTTCATCCCCTATCAGGAAACATAGGTGGTCTGGGGTGGATGAGTTCAAAGGTGAAATGAATAAGATCAAACCTCCTACTTTTGATGGAGAGCATAAGAAGGATGAAGATGTTGAGACATGGTTGCTAGGAATGAGGAAGTACTTCCAATTGCAAAACTATTATTCTCATGCAAAGGGAAGAATTGAAATCTACCAACTTAAAGGAAAGACATCCATATGGTGGGATCAGTTGGTGCAAGTACAATGCCCCAAGGACAAAAATGTGACTTGGAAGGAATTCAAGAATCTTTTTGAAAATAAGTACTTAGCTAAGAGATACTATGACAAGAAGATGAAAGAGTTATTTGAACTTAAATTGGGCAACATGACTATGGATGAATATGAGAGGATATTTCTAGATCTGTTGAAGTATGTCCCTTTCATTAAGGATGAGACAGTCAAGATCCAAATATATCTGAGTGGGCTGCCATCTTTTATCAGTGAAAAAATCCAATATGATGATACCAAGAATCTGGAAGAAACTATAAGGAGAGAAAAATGATTATATCATCAGCAAAAAGGAAAGCCTACTTTCCAAAAATTTTGGGAAGACAAGAGGAATTTTAAGAGGGAGCAGAGGCAGAAGAGAAAAAAGCCACCATTTTTCATAAATATTCCTCAAGGACAACTAGTTTTGAAAGAGCCCGAGACGGTTGAAGTAAGTGGGAAAAGGCCAAGGAAGACACATATGCAATTTTGGGGCTGTAATAGAGATCATAATTATAGAGATTTCCCTCATAGAAAGGACAAAGTGAGAGATTTTCACAATGTTCAACAAGAAAAAATAGTGGAGGACATGGGTAGAAGAGTACCAAGAATCTATGCAGCTTTGGACAACAAGCAAGTTGAGTTTCAATCACACATGATTGAAGTTGAAGGTATGATCAATAACCATGCCCTTAATATTTGAATTGACTTAGGGGCTAGTCATAGATATGAATATCCTAAGGTAGTGGAAATATTTCAATTACCAAGAAGAAATCATGGGAAATATTGGCTGGTGTAGCTAGTTACAGGGGCCAAGAGAAAGGTTGTTGAGTTGGTTAAATCATGTCTAGTGGGCATGAATGGATTGAGTACCAAGGTAGATTTGAACATCTTTCCTTTGGGATCATATGATTTCCTAATTGGTATGGATTGGTTGGACAAACACAATACTATATTAGACTGTCATAAAAAGGCATTCAATTTCTTGGATGAGGAAGGAAATCAGAGAGCAGTCCAAGGAATTCCCAGGGAAATTACTATCCAGGAAATCTCAGCAATGGAGATAAAGAAGTGTTGCAGGAAGGGATGTCAAATACTTACATTCCATATGGAGGAAGAATCTAAGGATAAGCTGCCAAATCTGGAGGAACATGTAGCCCTAGAATATTTTGAAGATGTGTTCAAGGAGGTACTAGGACTACCTCAAAAGAGAGATATTGATTTCTCTATAAATTTAATGCTTGGAGCAGCTCCAGTATCAAAGACTCCTTACAAAATGAGTACACCAGAGCTGAAGGAGTTGAAAATGAAGCTTGAAGAGATTCTCAAGAAGGGGTATATACGCTCAAGTGTGTCACCTTGGGGTGCCCCAGTCTTGTTCGTGAATACGAAAGATGGGACATTGAGATTGTGCATCGATTTCAAACAGTTGAACATAGTGACTATAAAGAACAAGTATCCTCTACAAGGGATTGATGATCTCTTCGATCAGTTGAAGGATACTAGGATATTTTCAAAGATAGATCTCATGGCATGATACCATCAGCTAAGTATTAAAGAGGAAGACATCAACAAGACCGCCTTCAAGACAAGGTATGGTCATTATGAGTTCACAGTGGTGCCATTGGGGTTATCAAATGCACCAGTTGTTTTCATGTGATTAATGAATGGTGTTTTTCGAGAATATTTAGACAAGTTTTTCATTGTATTTATGGATGACATCCTTGTATATTCCAAGTCGGAAGAAGAACATGAGCATCATTTGAGGATGGTGTTGCAAGTACTAAGAGAGCATCAACTGTAGGCCAAATTGAGCAAGTGCTCATTTTATCAAAACATAATTCACTATTTGGGGCATATCATATCTAAAGAATGGATAGCACTGGACCCTGAAAATATTGAGGCCATTAAAGAGTGGAAAACACCTAAGAGTGTGATAGAATTCAGATCCTTCATGGGTCTAGATGGCTACTACAAAAGGTTCATTGCAGGGTTTTCAAGAATAGCGCATCCCATCACTTCCTTGCAAAGGAAGGGGAAGAGGTTTCAATGGAAAATAGAATGTGAAATGAGCTTCCAGCAATTGAAGCAACTGTTAACCAATGCTCCAATTCTAAAGATTGTAGATCCGAATGAAGAATTCATGGTTTGCATAGATGCATGCAAATAAGGACTGGGTGCATTCCTCGGCTAGAATGGGTTTGTGATATGTTTTGAATCCAGGAAATTGAAAGAGAATGAAAGGCTCTACGCCACTCATGATTTGGATTTGGTAGCCATAGTGCATGCTTTGAAGAAGTGGAGGCACTACCTCATGGGAAACAGGTTTGAGTTGAGGACAGACCACAATGGTATGAAGTATTTATTTGATCAACCTACTTTGAATGCTAGGAAGAGTAGATAGTTGGAATTCCTCTGTGAGTATGACTTTGATATCAAGCACATCAAAGGAAAGGAGGACAAGGTGGATGATGCACTCAGTAGGAGAGTGCATGAACTACATGCTACAACCATTAGCATGTATCATCTGGATCTTAAAGGTAGAATTTCTGATATTGAAAAAGGAGCTACACAGTACATGGAATTGGTAACAAAATCACAGCAAGGTAAAATGTAGGAGAAAATAGAAGATTATAGCTTGGGAATTGATGGAATTCTCTTGTACAGAAACATAGTTTGTGAACCCAATTATCCTTAATTGAGGAGCACGATTTTAAAAGAAATGCATAATGTGCCTTATGTTGGGCACCCTGGATATTAGAAAACACTGGCAGCAATCAAGAGCCATTACTACTGCTCAGGCATGGAGAAAGAAATTGCAGAGTACATAGCTAAATGATTGGAGTGTCAAAGGGTCAAGGATGAGAATAGACATTGAGTTGGGTTTCTCCAACCATTACCCATTCATGAGTGGAAGTGGGAGGTAGTGACAATGGATTTCATCACATGTTTACCCGGAACAAACAAGGAGCATGGTTCCATCATGGGGGTGGTGGATAAGCTTACGAAATCTACCCATTTCATTCCTATGAAGGTTACTCACAAGGAAACCAATGTTACTGATATTTATATGAGGGAAGTATCACACCTGCATGGCATACCCAAGACAATTTTGTCTGAAAGAGACCCAAAGTTTACCTCAAAGTTTTGGAAAGGATTATTCAAAGGGTTCAGAACCATTCTGAACTACAACATAGCTTATCATCTTGAGTCTGATGAACACACAGAAAGGGTAAATCAAGTGATAAAATATATGTTAAGAATGTATGTGATGGAAAAACCATCTAAATGGGAAGATTATCTACACTTGGTAGAATTTTCCTACAACAATGGGTATCAATCATCACTGAAGATGAGCATGTTTGAAGCACTTTATGGCAGAAAGTGAAACACCCCAATAAGGTGGGACAACCCATTTGATAGGGCATTGATTGGGCTAGAGTTGCTCAAGGAAATGGAAGAGAAAATGATGAAGATTAAACAGAATTTGAAGGTTGCCCAAGACGAGAAGAAAATATATGCTGACAAGAACATAACTTGCAAGGAATTTAAAGCGAGGGATCATGTTTTCTTGAAGGTGAAAGCCAATAGAAGTTCCTTGAAGCTGGGAAACTGTTCCAAGTTGGCAGCCATATATTGTGGGTCATTTGAAATTCTAGAAAGGATTGGACCAATAGCTTATATTCTTGCATTCCCTGCATGCATGACTATTCATAACATTTTTCATGTCTCATTGCTCAAGAAATTAATACTTGATGCTAATCATGTGATTGATTGGAACGTGATTCAGGTGGAGCAAGAAGGAATTTTACAAGTGCATCTTGTGTGCATACTGGACCGAAAAATAAAGCAGCTCTGGAATCAAGCCATAAGGCTTGTAAAGGTTCAATGGACTTGGTACAGACCTGAGGACACAACATGGGAGCACGAAGACGCTATGCATGCATAATACCTACATCTTTTTTAAGATTTTGAAAATCTTTTTGATGTTGTGTAAATGAGTTGCATTGAGGACAATGAAAAAATAAGGGGAGGTGTTCGCCCTTGGTTATGGAAGGAAGTGATGAAAAAGGAAGACCTCCCCTTGGTTATGGAAGGAAGTGATGAAAAAGGAAGAAAAGGGAAAAAGCGAACTTCGCGGAAGACACAGTGATTGATACTGGGTCAAAGTGAGCAAAAGAGAAGAAAAGATGGAGCGAAGCCCGAGAAAGAAAGACATTGGACGAGGAGATCAGGGATGACATATAATCAAGGAAGAAGGATCGTGGATGACTCAAAAAGAAGAAAAATCCACCATTATATGCTTTGGAGCACCACATGAGAAGGAAGGAAAGACATGCTGGTAAAGCCCTGAAAACACGAGTAAATTGACATAGGGTTTTAGACGCCTAGGGTTTTGGTATCTAGGATTTTGGACACTTAGGTTTTGGCCTAAGGATGTCGGTGAATGATTGTAAAGTATAAATAAAGGTCTAAAGGGCCTAGGTTGGATTGGTACTTTTGGGCTGATGTGTTGTTATTATTACTATTGATATTGAGTTGGTCGAGAGAAGAGCATTGTGAGAGAGAGAAGTGCTAGGTACAAGACCCTTATGGATTGTAAGATATTCAGCTGGGTGTGAAGATCAACCCTGTAGATCGGTGCGTAGGGAGGGGAGAGAAAGATAGAAGAAGAGAAGATCTGCTAGCTCAGAACGAAGACAAGAATTGTATGCTTTACATCCATATAATATAGCATAGTTCTGTGGATGTAGCCCTAGAGAGAGGGTGAACCATATATATTTTGTGTTGTGTATGATTGGTATTTTGTATTTGTTCTTCATATACTGTTATCGCATTGCTAAGGTAGATCTGATAGATGCATGGAGTAGATCAAGATGATAAGTGATATATGAATGTTGTGTTGTTCTTGTGTTAGATCCACTTGATATTCCCCTTGGTTGTAGACATCTCTGTTCTGCAACCCCCTCATAGATGCTTCGGGTGAGACTGCATCTTCTTCGTAGGTGTTTCCGAAAGGGCCAATAGCTAGGGCTTGTTGGTGCGCTCTTGGATCTAAACCCTGGGTCTACCCCTATGCCAACAAATGGTTCTGTTACCCAGACAAGAATCTTTTTAAGGGAATGTCAAGGTGGTTTCCATCGAAGACAAAAACTCAAAAGTGGATAGAATATCAAGAAAAGGACTTCGTTGAATCCCAGAACAAGAACCCTAATCTTAGTTCGGAGAATTGGTTGGAGAAGCATATTTTTACTGATATACATGAGATATTATTTGGAGGAATCCATCAAGAGCTATACGAGTGGCTAGCTAGATTAGTCGATACCCAGTTCAAGATCCGATCTAGAATTCATGTGGTCTGGACGTCAGAGTTGATTAAGAAGGTCAAGGAAGTTGATAACACCGTATCATGAGTAGTGGATCACTGGCTTGATAGTACCATTGAAGGGTACATCACATAGTTTGTTGTTGATAGGGTAGAGTCATACAACCAAGCTGAGAGATATTTCTTTAAGGGACCCAGAGGAAAATTTTACAATTCTTGAAGCTGAGACTCAATATGTTGTTGCATGAGAAGAACATATTGAAGATACAATAGATTGGTTGGATCCGGAAAGGCTAATGTTCAAAAATTCAGAAAATGACATTGACACAGAAGATGGACATATGCGCAGTGGGAAAGTGTTCAGAGAATTCCATATTGCAAACTTGTTTAAGAAGAACTATGGGGAGGAGGGTTTCTACAGTGGAGAAGAAGAAGACCTGACAGACAAAGAACATTCATAAACCACCAGGATAGAGGAAGGAAAAGCTAAAGAGCTTCATCGAGGAAGACCTGAAGGCTCAAAAATCACATAGACCATTGAAGTAAGTACTGTTATCCTTCCTGTTGATTGAGTATTAAGAAACCAGAGCAATCCCAGTCACCAGAGCATCCAGATCACTGTCCATAGCAGTCCACCACATATTCAGTCGGGAACCCTAGTAAGATCTATGGAAGATGATATGAGACTTCCTATATTTAGGGGATATGGATCTGAAGATCCTAATCAACATTGGTTCATGTGTGAATTTGTATGGAAGATTAAGAATGTTACAGATGAATCTCTCAAAAGAACCCAATTCATTACAACTCTCAGAGATCGCACATTGAGCTAGTACATGAAGCTTGTCCAAGGACTTGCACAACCTAAGACATTGAATCAAATCAAGAACATGATGATTCCAGAATTTAAGAAACCTAAATCAGAATCCCAATGTATCATAGAGTTGAAAGAGATCAAGCAAAAGGTGGTTGAACCCATGTGGGAATTCGATCAGAGATTCAAAACATTGACAAGCCCATTAACTTTCTAGATCCCAGATGAACAAAAAAAAGAATGCTTCATTGCTTCCCTCCTACCACACATCAGAGTTCCCCTGATGCAATAGAAGATTTCTTCATAGGTTGAGGCATTGGAGATCGGAATGAATCTTGAATCAGCCCCTATGGGAGAATCTATCTCAGGTATGAGTCAGACCCTGAGTTAGCTAACTAGTTTGTCTCCGCAGGTCAAAGATATGAAGAAAAACAAGGGAAAAGATAAAAGAGAATACATATGGTGTGTTAGATGCAAATCATAAGGTCATGAAAAGAAGCACTGCCCTCTATTCAATGAATACTTGGCTTCTAGAGCTCTAATCCCCTTGAATCAAGTCACCTTACTCTAGTGTGAGGTATGCAGAAATAGACATTGCATTGGTGAGTGGTATTATATGAAAAAGTATGTTCAGACACCTACAAACTTGTACTGTACATTCTGTAAGTCTATAGGACATGATGATAGGGATTGTAGGGCTTATGATCTCATGCATGAAAGGTCAAGAGACATATATAATATCTAAGGTGAAGTACATCAAGAAGGAAATTCTATGTAGTATAACTCTCCTGGGAGAGGAAACTTCAATCCTCATGATTTAGAGGAAGAGGATGAGGAGGAGGAATGGTTCCAGGCCAAGGAAAAATCATCTGTTATAACTTTGCACAACCTGGACACCTTGCAAGGGATTGTTAGAACCCTTGTACTATTTGCAGCTACTAAAACTCATTTGACCATGTTATAAAAGATTGCCCTATACTGCTAGCTAAGATTCAAGAAAGATGAGGACCTCAGCAGAACCCACAAGTGCAATTGATCTATGCTGAACCTCACGGAGAATACCCTAGAGTTGTTGTTATAACCAGAGGAGGCACTATTACAGGAGAAGACAAACTGACCCAAGGGAAGATTACAGAAGATTCGGGAATCAGGAAAGCTGCAGAGAAGACCTAAGCCTTTGATGCAAAGAAAGGAAGACAAATGTTTAAGGCAAAATGGAAATAATTTAGAGGAGACTAAGGTTCTTCATCAAAGAAAAGACTAAAAGTAAGAGAGTATGGAATGCCTCGCGCATTTGATCAGTCTGCTTCTCCAAGAGAAGGAAAAGAGGTAAGAAAGCTCATGGACTTTTTACATACTTGTATTAAGTTGATTTAGGATGAAAGCATTGTACAAGAGTTACAAAATTTAATAAGAAAATATGAGCTAGGAAAGATAGATCCCTTACTGAATAGGGAAGTACACCAGATTGGTAAAAAGAGAAGGAAAAATAAGGAATTACATTTGAATGCTCAAATAGGAGAGTATGAGATATAATATGTGGTCCTCAACTTAGGGTTGGAGGTCAATGTCATGACGAAGAAAACTTGGGCACACATGGGAAAACCAAAGTTGATATATTCCCCTATCAGGCTTAGGATGGATAATCAGCAAGTTGTCAGCCCATTTGAACGATTGGAGCATGTCTTTGTGGACATCGACAAAGTAAGAACATTTGCATATTTTGAGGTAATTGAAATAGTTGATGACAGTTGCCCCTACCCCGTGCTGTTGGGAATTGATTGGGCCTTCAATAACTCTATTTTTTTTTACTTAAAGAAGAGATGTATGACTTTTGAAGGTGATGGTCTTAGGGTCATTGCACGTTTATATCCCGATGAAGGTCAGCGATACATAGAGCCCATAAGAGAAGAAGACTACACATATGCACTAGAAAAATTCTACAAGCTAACCGCAAGACAACAGGATTACATTAATCCTACAGCTGATTGGAATATAAGCTGGCAAAGTGAGAGAGCATGTTCATCAGATTCAAAAGAAGCATTGAAGAACTAGAAAAATAATATGTACGAAGTATCCACAAGAAGATGTGCTAGATTAACCAGAGAAGTTTGTTGGATTGGCACAATAGTAAGTAACTTACCCACCTTTGATGGTTTGAATCCTTTAGAAACATTCTTGTCAGAATTTGAGGAGAATTTACCAATACAACAAAGATTACTAGCCATGGATGAGGCCATGAAAGCCACACTAGTGATATGGTGGGGGACATATAAAAGTAATATTACAGATTGGATACAGTGTCGTACCTTAATGGCAACGAGGTTCTCAACATAGGTAGAAGGCTGTGAAGTTTGCTACACAGGTCGAAGCTTCCCAACGGATCATGTGCGAAGCTACAAGGAGGCCTGGAGTGACATTCCACAAGAACAGTGGGTACACAAATTCATCAACACGCTAGACATGTTACCTATCAACTGGTACCTCCAAGAAGAGTTGTGCCTCATCACTACGGATTGGGAAGGTATGACTCGGAATTTTATAACTGCATTCCTGTTTGAAATTCAATTTTCGTCAGTAGATCAAGAATTACAGATTATGAGATAAAAAGTATTTGAGGAGGTATCCAACCTTCCCTTAGAATAGGAAGAGGGTTAATGGACTGCGCCTCTCCAAAAACTGTAAGGCTATTACAACATTAATGCAGATGAAGATGATGACCCGAGGAAAGTAAGCATCGTAGAAACAAAAGGCCAAAGAGATGTGGAAGGACCAAGAATTGAGTTTCCATTCATTGGACAGCCGATTAAGATTAAGAAATTCAATATTGGAACAGAGGAGACACCGAGGCTTGCCAATATCATAGATTATTTGGATGCTTCCACCATTGACAATATTACTGAGTTACTGCACGAGTATCAGGACTTGCTTCCATCCAAGTTAACTGATATGAAGGGAATTAAAGGGCCTATGGGAGAGATGAGGATTCCCTTAAAGCCAGATGCTAGACTAGTCAAACAGAGACCTTACAGATTGAACCACAAATATAAGGAGAAAGTGAAGATTGAGCTTGACAGAATGCTGGAAGCAGGGATTATAGAACCGATGGAAGAATCAGAATGGATTATCCCTATGATGGTACACGACAAGAAGACATGAGATATCATAATATGTGTAGACCTATGGAAGATGAATGATGCTTGTTTACATGACCCCTTCCCTACACCATTCACTGACGAAGTGTTAGATAATGTGGGAGACCAAGAGGTATATTCTTTTTCAGATGGATTTTCAGGATACCATCAGATACAGATTGTCAAGGAAGATCGCCACAAGACCACATTTGCAACAGAATGGGGGTCCTACCAGTATACAATAATGCCATTTGGATTGAAGAATGCCCCAGCCATATTTTCTAGGGTGGTGGTCGAAGCATTCAATAAGTTTTTGCATAAATGTTTAGAAGCATATTTTGATGATTGGACTATCTTTAGTTTATTGAAGAGTCACATTGAATGTCTAAGGCTAATGTTGGATAAATGGAGGAAGTGTCAAATTGATTTGAATCTAAAGAAGTGAATTTTCTTTTCCCCATTTGGATTTTTATTAGGACATATTGTATGTAAGCAAGTATTACTGGTAGATCCATCCAAGATAGCCATTATAGTTGATCTACCCCCTCCTACAACAGTTAAACAGTTGTGCACTACGTTGGGACACATAGGCTACTATAGGAAGTTCATTAAGGGATATGCTCAGATCACAACGCTCATGGAGAAGCTATTGAAGAAGGATTGTCAGTTTAGTTGGACTGAAGAATTCCAACAGAGCTTCGACACACTGAAAGAGAAAATGGTTAATGCGCCCATTTTGGTTTTTCCAGACTAGACCCAGGAGTTTCATGTACATGTCGATGCATCCTCTATTGCTTTAGGAGTCGTATTAGCACAACCGAGAGAAGGAGATATTGACCATCCTCTAGCATTTTCTATCATAAAGTTATTCACAGCTGAGATTAATTATACCACTACGAAAAGAGAGGGATTAGCCATGGTGTACGCATTACAAAAATTTCTCCACTATTTGTTGGGAGGACACTTTAAAATGTTTATTGATCACTCTGCGCTAAAGTACCTAGTCAACAAGCTAGTGTTGGGGGGAAGGATATGCAGATGGTTGTTTCTATTTCAAGAGTATGATTTTGAGATCATAGTAAAACCAGGAAGAATGAACAAGGGTCCTGACGACTTGTCGATTTGGAACATGGAGAAGAACCCACTAATTTGGAAGATACACTTCCAGATGCACAACTCCTAGCTATTAGAAATATCAATGATCACTTCGCAGACATAGTGCAATTCGTGTCAACTAGAATGGCACCTAGCGAGTACACAATTCCCTAGAAGAAATAAGTAGTGG